>PNEQ01102796.1:0-31936 GCA_003012365.1 Medauroidea extradentata
ATGTGTCGTGGGGTTTTACACGCAAATCACAGACGTGTGGTGTTACAGTAACCTTATTGTGATTGGTGCAGTCAAATGAGAAACGTCACAGTTCAAAGGCACGCTGCCAATATCTATGAAGCAGAACTGCAGACGTGCACATAAGGCACTGAAACAAAGTGGGGCAAAATTCTTTTCGCGAAAAGTTCATGTCTCTAGTTATTACCATTTTCTGTGTCCTATTTCTGCTCGTTCTTCGTAAGACGGTGTTGTGGCCTTGACTCACACGAACAAGGAAAGAGGAGAGGTGGCAGTTGAATGCAGTCGTGTATGGGTCTGTGCATGTTTGCGTCTTTGATTGGTGTTATCAGTAGTGCAGTTAGTAGTGCAACTGTGAATCGACTGTACAACGAAAGCTTTGTTTGTGATAGTGCTACCACAAAAATGAACAGGTTTACTTTCAATGAACTGGCAGATATGCATTTGTGTTTTGGTGCTGTATTCAGAAAGATTACCGCAGTGTGTTTTACAGAGCCATGTGTATTTTTCGATTGTCGATCGTCAACTACGTGAAACCGGCTCTGTGCAAGTAAGTAAACACCTAAATATATTTTGTATCCATACGTGCCGTTACGTCGGACACAAAGGCTAATTGAAATATCATTTCCTTAGGCTCATCGAAAACGTGGGGCTAACCAACCCTTCCACAACAGTGTCCAGGAGGCTGTGTTACAGCTGGTCGATAATGATCCTTGCACCAGCACCCGTCGCATCGCTGGACAATTAGGTATTTCGAAAACGGCTGTCTGGTCGGTTTTGAAGGGCAATGAATGCAAGGCGTATCACAAAACCACATTTCTGAAGCTTAATCCAGGGAACTACCCCCTTCGAGTCCAATTCTGCAAGCGATTTCGCGAAGATTCTCTTCAAAATCTCGATTTTCCCTCACAGGTAATCTTTACTGATGAAGTCAACTTCAATGAAAATAGCATTTTCAATTCCAAAAATTATATCCACTGGCTTGTGAACAATCCGCATAGTGTGTACGAACGTTGCCGACAAGTAAAGTTTAAAGTTAATGTCTAGGCAGGTATTTTAGGAGATTGTTTAATGGGTCCCTACATTTTACCAGAGAGACTAATGGGTCATAACTACCTCGTGTTTTTACGAGTCGTCTTACTGGAGCGGCTTGAAGAGGTTCCTCTCGAGTTACGAGCAACCATGTGGCTACAACTTGACGGGGCGCCGGCACGCACTGCAATACTGGTACGAAACCACCTGAACCTAATGTACCTTGGACGGTGGATCGGGCATTTCGGTACAATTCCCTGGCCTGCGAGGACACCTGACCTCAATCCCTTGGATTTTTTTCTTCTGAGGAGCTATGGAGGAATTAGTCTACAAAACACTTTTACAAGACGAAGAAGATCTTGTTGCCCGCATTGCCGCCGCTGCATTGGAAATCCACGAAAATCCAGCCATTTTTGCCCGCGTACGTGAATAAACGGTTCAGCGTTGTAACGCCTGCATGACTGCTAACGGAGCTACATTTTAGTAATTATACGTAGGGACCGAAAAATTCGCGGATTCAATGACCTGCATGTTAGAATGCACTATATTGTGCATACTCAAGCCCCAATTATTTGTCCATTAACTGCTAATCGGTGGAACAACATACAATAAATGAATAGGCGGGGATTGAGTAATTTATGCATAGGACAATGGATTCTAGCATGTGGAAAATTGAATCCGCGAAATTTTCCGGCCACTAATTATAAGTAATAGCGAGACAATAATTTACCTTTCAATTTGGAAACGTTTTGTTTTATGTTAAGGTCGTTTAAACAGAGTTGTTCAGTTGCGGTCTAATCTTGGCTTTGAAGGTGTTAATGTGAATTATCAGGTTAATCATTGATTTACAAACATTACCTATGCTTTCACTTAATCTTCTTGTTTCTTACTAAAGCCTTTAAAGTTCCTGTACAATTAATTAAAGCGGATGTCACTAAAGAAACGTTACACGAACGAAAACATTATCTTGATTTGTAACGCAACAGCTTCGTTTCTTTGAGCGACTAAAACAATGAGACCACAATGCATGGCTTCGTAAATAAATACAAATTAAAACAAACATACCATAAGTAAAATCACATTCCATCACAATAACAAATGAAACTTTTGAGGGGACCAAGCTTCGAACCCCGGAAGGCTGACTTCAAAACATGAACTGAGCCATTCTGACAGCGTGCAGATGAGGCGAACCGTTGAGATTACACCTGCGCCATATTTGGAGCTGCTAAATGACAACTACGGCGCAACGCAGGTGTGACGTCATATTACATCTTCGTTACCAATTTTAAGGCATTTCCCGTCCGAGTACCCCCAAGTGTCCTATTTAATGTTATCTGCCTGAAGTTCCTCTACGTCACTACAGAGAGTTTTAAACGTTAAGCGCGGACACTCTGTATATATATATATATATACACACACACATTTACACACATATATATATATACACACACATTCACACATATATATATGTGTGTGTGTGTAGAGGGAGAGATAGAGAAACACTTATCTGTAGAGACATGCAAAATTCGCTTTATCAATTGATAGCAGACTTAACTTCACTTTCGGATACATAACGGTGTATAATCTGCGGTTCAATTGGCCACGAACTTTAATGTGCTCATTTACATGTGTTACGTCTGTACAGAGATTGGCCTCTCTACCGTGTAAGCATTCTCCGCGGCAAGTCACGTCAATATCGGCCAGCGGGGTACGTCGAACGAGCATAAAGTCACTTGGATTCCAGTCAGCTGTCAAAAAATAACGTTTATTTTGCATGTCTCTACCGACGCGTAATCTAAATATCAATTATATCTCAACAATTTAGCAGAATTTTATTGCTATAACCGATTCTAGGTGAGGGCTGCAGCCTTTAATGTTGCAGACCTTCAAGGAAGGGTTGTTTCAAGAGCTAGAAAATCTTCAGTTTTTGCGATAAGACTTTTACCACAACATTTCTTCAGGGCCTTACTTTCACACCTGCAGCACTGCTCGTGATAAGTGATTGGTTGTTTTACATCTCAGTGTCTTGGGGGTTTTGGCCGCTAATCACAAATGTGTCAATCCGTATAGTCATTTTGTTCTGACTGGCACAGTCAAATAAGAGTCGCCTCTACACAAAGACATGCTGCCAACTGCCATGAAGCAGAGATGCACATATGTTTACAAGGCTCTGAAACAAAGTGATATGGCAACATTTTCGCCATAACTACCGACCCCAATCAATAGCGCTTCGAGGCCTCCAACGGCCGAGGTCTCCTCTGATACGCCGGTATGTAGGATAATGTGTTATCAAATAAAATTACTCTACTTAGCAGGATTGCTAAATTTAGGACTAAGACCTTCTTTGCATATATTCATTTTAATTAATTCCAATAACTATAAATAAACAAACTTAAACACGGTCTATAATTTCGGTTATAATTATGGTTCCACCTAATGACAAAAATAATAAATGCTTAGTAATATTGCACATCGTAGTACGAAAAATTAGCGGGTTTACTGACATGTAGGGTAGACTACAATGATAAATGTACACTTTGGCTACGGCTCATTGAATGTTTTCTGACACATTGGTGTACAGCGAGAGTAGAGCCTAGAATTTATTTCTTAATTATGGTCTAACCGCTCTCAAAGGGTATCAATTATATATCGGGCCAAGCGCAAATGTAACACAAACGCATATATGTTCGAATTCAAGATAGTGCCCAAAGTAACCTTCGACTATTT
Organism: Medauroidea extradentata; assembly: GCA_003012365.1. Taxonomy (NCBI): domain Eukaryota; kingdom Metazoa; phylum Arthropoda; class Insecta; order Phasmatodea; family Phasmatidae; genus Medauroidea; species Medauroidea extradentata. The sequence goes on from PNEQ01102796.1 coordinate 3,778, forward strand.
CTGGCCTTTATTCATAGTAGGAAACCAGTTCCTTCATGACTATCACAAATACACTGAAAAAATTGCAAACTTTCTATGCCGATGTTAGGAGTGTTAAGAATGTAGGTACCGTAAACTTGTTTCCTGTGCATCAGTAGTAGTGTTTCTGTACATTTTTAGCAAACAGTCAAATGCACACTTGTGTTACAAGACTTGTACAGTAACACCGCTCAACATTTTCTCTATTTACAAGCTGAAGATCGGCAAGTGCTCCGTACTGTGTATAGGTTTGGTTATAAGTTTCTTTACTATTAAGCAGGACTTTTTAAGGGTACCTTTTCCGTTATACAAGTTTTCAAAGCAAAAATTTAATAAAGAATCACTACCAGCACTTTTCAGTTGATTTATAAAAAATATATATTTGACAGGATTACAAACTGTTCGTGAATCAACTGAAATTTATTATCACAACTGAGCGAGGTGGCGCAACGGCAACAAGTTGGAATCACATACCGAAGGACCCGTGTTCGATCCCCAGCTCCAGCCGTCCTGATTTCGGTTACCCATGGTTTTTCCGAAATCGCACAAGGCGAATGCCGGGATGGTTCCTTGACCAAGGCCATCACCGAATCCTCTCCCAGCTCCTGTCATTGTTCCAAGTTGTGTCAGCGTCTCTAATCACCTCGCTGTCGCCGAGACGTAAAGCTCACTAACCTACCTTATTCTCACAATTTATTTCAGAGACTTTGGAAAACATAATTTACCAGCATTAAATACATGAAACAGTGGAAATTCAAAATTGTATTATAACTTATGTGATATCACTCAAGACTGTCATTGATTCTTCATGTTCTGTCATTTACAAAAAGTTAAACGTTTGTTTGTGAGCAGGTGGTCGTCAATAGTTACGAAGTAGCCAAACACGATGGGCGAACAATTTGAAACTGTGGTTGTGTAGACTGGCCAGTCTCTCCACGCGACATGCTATTATCGCCGTCCCAGAAACTGACATAACACAATTAGGCCTGCAAAGTTTCAAAACCTATTTGCTGAGGGAGTTGACGACCTAACTAGCTTTCCCCACACAAGAGTGTTCGACGACGATGGTTTGATTTGCCGTTGGGATCAAATCATGTTTAGAGTAAGTGACTTTGTGGGGAAAATCATTTTGTAATAATTTGTTTCCTTGCCTTGTGTTCACATCTGCAGACTGCTTCATGGCCAGTGATTGGATTTGTTTTAACTGTTAGTGTCTTAGGGTTCTACCCGCAAATCTCATATTTGTGGTGACGCAGTAACCTTGTGCTGATTGGCACAGTCAAATGAGCACTTCAGCATTCTGTCAGTAACCACGATGCAGAGCTACAGATGTGTACGTATGACATTGAAACAAATTGTTGCATTTTTTTCCCTTAAAAAGCCATTGCAGTAATCATGTTATTCCCCAAGGAAATTGAACAGCAATGCAGAAAATTCGTGAAGAAAAATGAAACTGTCTCGAAAATATACATGAACCTGAAATACTCGCGTTTTCTTTTGTGCACAAGCTCGAATTCATAGAACTCGTAAGTTCGTGTGACTACTGTCATTGGCTGTAGACTTAACTCATCATAGATGTCACTTAGCGAATAACATAGGAGCAAATACATGCTGGCCAAATGATGTGTAAAGACACATGAAAGGATCCTTGATATTCGCGAAAAGATATTTGCACCATTTTGTTTCAGTGCCTTAGTCCCACCACAGAATATTTAGGAATACAGAAGTGAAATAGCTGATAGTTCGGCGAACTCAGTCACACACGCCAGCAAAATGGCGTTCCTGGCCAGCAACATGGCGGCAATACCTACCGCCAATGAGCGTAAGGCGGCTGCCCTGCTAGCCGGCAGCCAGGCCAATAGGAAACCTGCCGTAACATGCAGGAGCCAAACATACACGGGGCAGGTATCAACAGATTCGGGCAGCCAATAAGCGGCGGAGTTCGCAATTATCAAACGAGCCGCCACGTCATTTCACGTCTGTATTACTGTTTAGTCTCTGTGGTCCCACCTCTTCAGTTCTGCTTGTTTATTATTGGCTGAGTGTCTTTGTTCAGGCATGTATAACATTTGGTTGTTCCAATAACGATAAGGCAATTGTGACACCATACGTCTATTATTTGCTGGTAGAACCTCAAGACAAAACACACTATCACTGACCACGAAGCACAGCTGCAGATGTGGACATAAGACAATTACACAAGCGGGTGCAGTAATCTCATCGGTAGAGACCCGGCCAATTCACGTTTTCTTTTAGGCGCAATGTATAATCCTTGCAAATATAGGTCTGCATCACGTTCACAATTGGTCGCTGACTTACTCGACACTTCCTGGAAGTAGCTGAGCCAATAATAAAACTGTAGCTGAATACAGGCCCATTTCACTGTGTCAGCGAGCAGCTAATAAACATCTGCCGTCTGCTGATTTCACATATATTCTTGGAAACTAGCCTACATGCCAGTGTACCCGCGAAATTTTCCTGCCTCTACTTATCGGGGAAAATATGATACGCAGGGAATGCAAAATTCAGTTAATATTTTGTGCTAAGCTAGACTTCAGCGCCGACTTTGTATCCGAGTTCAATGTTTGAGAAATTTGGGTACAAGCTTAGAAGCAATCACAACATTGTCGACCTGCGAGAAACGTCAAGCGAACACGAAACAGCTTGCATTCTAATATGCTGTCAGTAAATAACTGAAATTTGGCGCATACGTATCTGTTCGTCTACTGTAGTTAAGGGACTAGTTTAGCACCCATGATTTTCACGATATTGCACTCTCTGTAATAAAGTATGCATTTGTGATATGTCATGTTTCCGTAATACTTGGTTTGATCTTTCTATTCCTGGACTTAATGGTCTCGTTGGAGGACAGAAAGGGGGGATTTCTGGTTGGTATCGCGGCCTAGCCTTCCAGATATGGGTATCCGGTGGTTCTCCGAGCATGTGGCGAGCGATAAGACGGCGGCTATCAGAGACTCGCCACAAGACCACACTAATGCGTCCCAAGAGCCCTGCTCGAGCCTCTGCTCAGCTCACAGTTCATCTGAACAGCTCTAACACATCCCTAGCTATGGGTGAAGTTCGCGTTATATTCTGATAGCAGACTAGACTGCAAGCTGCTTTATGTTCGCTCCACGTCTCTCATTGGCAGAGCTACGATTCTGTCACAAAAAGAATTTTGCAACACTTTATTTCAATGTCTTACGTGCTCATCGACTGCTTCTGTTTCATGGTTCCAGACCCCTGATTTTCGCGAAAAGAATTTTGCAGCAACTTTAGTAGAAGGCCGGAGTCTTGAATGTGGCAACGCTGCATCGGAGGCCTGCTGCCGGTCGCTCATTGGCTGCCCTAGTCATACTCATTGTAGACGTGTACACACCACTAAAGCTGCATCTATACACGTTGCAGAGACTAGGGTGGCCAAGAAGTGACAAGCAGCAGGTCCCCGATGCAGTGTTGCCACATTTAAGACTCCGGTCTTCTACTAAAAACGACATTGGCTGGTGTCCAGAAAATGGCATTGGTTTTATAACTTTTCGCGAAAAGAATTTTGCCCCACTTTGCTTCAGAGTCTTACGTGCACATCTACAGGTGTGCTTCATAGTAAGTGATTGGATGATTAAATTGTCACGTATCTTGTGGTTCTACTCGCAAATCACAGAAATGTTCTGTTGAAGTAACCTTACTCTGATTGGAGTTGTCAAACGAGAGACGTCGTGTTACGCAAACACGCTGCCAATAACTGTGAAGCAAAACTGCAGATGTGCACGTAAGACACTGAAACAAACTGAGGCAAAATTCTTTTCGCGAAGTGTTTGTGGCCCTATCCGTAAGTTAAAACGCTCCTTCTTGTAGGTTATTTTTATTTTGACTAACAATTACTTGGGCGTCATTATTGACATCAACATTTAATAAAATTTTTGAAACTTAATATTTAAAGTACCAAGTGAAAACCGATGTGTACCACTGATAGAAAAGCGTTGTAGGTACTATATGTTAAAACAGGGAATGCAGTTCTGTGTTCACTTTGGTTGAAGGTCTTGTCTGAATTGTTTCTATAGGAATGTGTTCTGTAGAAGGCTGAAATAGCATCTTTCTTTACAAAAAAAAATTTACTTGTACATAACATAGAACAATCCAGATGCTAAATACAAGTAAACAGGACTGCTGTTACTATTTTAACAGAAGTATGGTAAATACAATAGTACTTTTTATGTGTGTCTTGTACGATGTATATCGTATATAACGTTTCACGAGGCAACGTTAATACGGAGCTGGCGATCGTGTTTTTGCAAAGAGCGTTGATACATTAGTGATTATCAGACTACCCTACACCCTTACCCTGACATCCCCTCACTCAACACACCACATCAGCAGATACTTTGTCGCCCTCCACAGTTACAGGCGAGACTGCGAGTTATCTGTCGTCGTCTCATCACCAGGCTCTCTCTCTACAATCACTATCTGCGCCTACTTTCCCTCTTTACGATTGGAAACTCCTCTCCGAGGTTATTTATGAAGCAGCTGCTCATTCCGCAAATGTAAATATGCTTATTCGATTCTACTGGCCGCAGATAACAGCGGTTTCGCTATATCGCCACGTACCTCTACACTCTGTGCATACGTGGGATGCTTGAGTATTCCTAAAAATTAGATCTTAGTTATTACCTTATGCATATAATTATTAGAATAACGATTTTGTCTTGTAAAAGGTCAACATTGAAATAACCACTATCCTGAAATTTGGGCACACGAAAATACAAGGCCCTGAGTGTAAACAAACTGAAGAATTTTTTTGAACAAACGCCATTGCAGCAAATGGCATGTCACAGAAAACCAGAGAATACACTTAAACAAACAGACAAGTAAACAAACAAATGGACTTTGTTTGTAACTGGTAAACATAGGTACACTTACACAACTCCACAAAGAATTAGTCAGCTAGCTACAGGAAAAATAAACACAAATGGGCACCCAGGCAGCAAACGAAGTCATTATTTGTATACTTGTGTGTTTGTTTGTGTGTATTCTCTGGTTTTCTGTGAGACACCATTTGCTGCAATGGCGTATGTCTAAATACTTCTTTAGTTTGTAACTCGTTCCCATTGTAAGAATCGTTCAAAAATTTCGTCGCGGAATGGTTTTGGTGAGTGTAGACTTGTGAATCCTAGCCTGTCACCACATTAAAACGCTAAATTTGTATGTTTCTGGTGATATTATGATTAGGCATGCATTAGTGGCATCTTTATTATTGGTTCAGCTCTTAAAGAGGTGTCAAATAAGGAAGTAGCTTATTACTAGGGATCTTAAATTTTCGCATTTTTATGGGCACAATATAGAATTCAGACAAGTGTAAGTTCGTGCCTTCTAATAGTCCTAGACTTACATGACAACTCCTGTAGGGACATGGGCCAATAATATAGACACAACTAAATGCTGGTTCAATCATGTGATACCATTGTGTCAGCGAGCAATCAATGAACAGCTGCGATGCCTGTTAATAGTACAAAGATAATCCTGGAGACTAGCCTACGTGTCAGCTGGCTAAACACGCAAATTTGATACTTCCCTACTGATTTTTCAGGTTCTTAAACCTTAGACGTGTATTAATGTATTTATCATGCATAGTCGAAATGAATTGGTTATTTTTGGGCACATTTTAACGTCTGAATAAATCAAGATCCCCTTTCATTTACACTTCTATGATACCTGCAGAGATGCACAATTTTAAAGTCACAACGACTTATTTTATCTACCCACAGATTCTTAAAAACAAGTTATCCTTTATGCGAAACGATTACTCTTCCTACAGAATTCACGCCGTGCGACTGCGCGTCGAACAAAATTTGAGCATTACAAATGTGCGACTAATAAAATTGCGCTGTACGATTGCCCGTGCAGCAAAAGTCGCACAACGGTTATGCGTCCAAGAAGTCGAAATATAGTGTAATAAGCTGGATTTACGACGGTTACTCACGTAAGATTATACCACATGTTATATAGGCACTTGTATAGTTTCTTGCGTTCGTGGTTTATACTAGCGAAATTGTTAATATGTTTAGATAATTTCCGAAGAAAATTGAGTTTTGCATTAACTCATCTGCCACGACTGCTCGACACATTCTAAACCGATAATAAAAAGCGGCATGAAGATAGCACGTGCAACAGTTCTTAAACTTTTACGTACGTCGCGCGGCTACGCACAAGATGAGAAGAATCGTTACGAAAAAAATGTATACAGATAGACAGAGCTGCATTCGCTCAAATCCAGCTGCATGAGGGGTGGAGATATTTCATTTGTTCATTTCCTCGATGTGCCCTCGAACTGTCGCTGATGTCGTCTTGGCATCGCGGCCGTGTTAACCTAGCCATTTTCATTTCTCTCTCCGTCCCTGGCGTCTTCACCACCAAGTAGCGACCACCCTGCTGTGTTTACCACCCCCTACCAACCCCCTGGGCGAAGCATCGCGTCAATGAGCGCTTCGTTATAAACCTCCGCATAAATGCCAGGCGGCCCACTCTTTATGGCCACAGTTCTGGAGATATACAGTTCGCTAAGTACGGCAACCCCACTTTCAAATTCCCCCTCGAAACGCGCGCGCTAATATGCGATACACCGGTGTCCCGCAGTAACTACGCCTGCTGTATTTTTATCAATCACCTAAACGCGAAGGAAATCTCGCCCGTTCTTACGGTGAAATGTGCACTAGCAACAGTTATACGAACGCAAGCTAAAAGTACTGCATAGTTAATTTGCCAGAAACTGCAGTAAAATTCATAATTTGGCGATTCCGTATAAAACATTCTTCCGGACCGAGTGAACGTATTGTATTAACAAAAAAACAATTTTTCTTCGGGAAGAAATGTTTCAGGTTGTCCATTGTTATTACGTTTTGGAATTGCCTGACTATTCCTTGTTTATCGGACAGTATTTTACCATTTCACCCGACGTGATTACAAATATTTTCATTGCCTTATTTCTTCAAAAACAAAATAGTTATGGAATCACTTATGTTGCGTTAAATTACAAAACAACACCTGTACACAATCGTGAGACTGAATGTGAACTGGGCATGTGTTTTATGTGAATAAAACGGAAAAGTAAACGTAAAATTAAGTTTATTAACTATCCAACTACAAATGAGAATACCGGGCAGAAAACTTTGTTTCTTAATGCCATGATCCAGCTTTAATTTCACACAGTTGCAAATAACTCGAATATTTTTCGACCAAATAGTTTGAGAAAATTTGAGATTGTGTACAGTCATATGATACACAATTTTGGCAGAGCATTTTTTTTAATAATAAACCGTTTGCTAACAAAAAATTATTTTGCTTTGTTTTACCTTATTTTCACTACAAAAAATATTTTATATTTCAGGGGCAAAAATCTAAAAATCCGTTCGACGTATTGCAACAGAAAAATCATATACAAACGGTGATATATAAGTGTTACAACTGTAAGACGATTTTTTTATACATGTTTTAATTTGCATTAAAAAATATTTTCGAAACCACTACTGAACTAAGGAGCGAGGCCTTAATAATTAAAATTCTCATTTCAGGGTGAATGGAAGTCATAGTTTCCGCCTCTAGCCACATCTTCAAATGTGTCCATCGATATATGACTATAACGTTCCAACGAACCAAATTTTTCAGTTGAACTCCGGTCCTTTTACATTTTATTTATTTTGTTTTTGTTTCGCGTGACCTCAAATAGCACATGTGCTTGACTCTTGGCAGAGGTACACGGGGAAGGGGGGAAGGAGAGGAGTCAACCAGGGCTTGTTTTAAGGAACCATCCCAGCATTCGCCTGGAGTTATTTCGGAAAGTCCTGGAAAACCAAAATTAGAATGGCCGGATCCGGGGAACGAACACTGGATCCTCCCGAATGCGAGTTTTTTATCACTGCTCCACCATGTTCGGTACCACACTTGTACTCAGAGATACAAATTTTATTTCAGCACTACGAAAAATGTAGATATGCTCAAATAAAATATGTGGAACGCATGCATGATTTGGAGGAGGAAAGTAATTGAAGGGCCTAGAAGCCAAGGGTGCACATGTTACAGATAAAATATTTAAATGTCTATGGTCAAAGATTCATAAAAATATTGTAAATATTTCATTCATCCATGGTCACAGACATCTCGCGCCAGTTAAAGCTCACTTGCCTAATGTTTATTTCTATATGTAACTTCTTTGTGTTTTTCTCACTGTTCGATGGAACTTACACATTTTTAGGTTTAAGTGATTTTAAGGAAGACAGCAATCTGATCCGATCCTGGGAATCGATTGGTAGTGGTTGACTAGAAGAAGTTTGTTGCCAGAGCGGAGTCTTTTGTTCGTAGATCAACAACAGTTGGTAGCTGTTTTTGAACAGAGGGACTGACATTTTTGCAACAAGAGAGAACGTTTCTTTCAACATCGAGAGGAGAAGGACATGCCTGCCGCCAACTTTTGGTTCAAGGACCAAGAATCCGGTCTTCATCCGTAATCCCAGAGAAGGAAGGAAGGACGAGACTAACGATGCGGCCAGTGTTCCTCCCAATCAGAAACTATTAATTTCTGATCGTTTGTTGAGCGGCTCAAAACTTCGGTAAGGCTGATTTTATCCTGATACGAACTACGCAGGGAATTCGTCGACGAGGCTCTTAGTTAAAATTCAACTGTACATTAAAAGCCTAAACATTCAACCTATAAGCAGTGCATAGATTACTCCACAATGAAACCCGCTCTTTGGCAGCTGGCCGGGACCCACGTTGAATGACTGCGAGAAACTAAATGTACTAATTTGAAAACCAGTGAACTAGTTTGTGGATCGTTCGAACGTCATCCGCCTAGCTCGAGATCCAGGTGAGGACGGGTTGCCACTCTTATGTACCGAGTTACGGCCCTTTCTTTCTTTTCTTTAATTGCTTCTAGTTTCATTTCTCATAACCTGTAAACTTCCGTCGACACTTCAAAATATTTTAACATAAAACAATTTTTAATTGTAAACATTTTCTTAAATGAAATACATCGTCTGTGAGAATCGGAAGCATATTGGTTTGTTTTCTGATAGGTAAGCCAGTAGCTAAATAGAGATATTATCCGTAAGACAGCAGTTACTGTGTTTAAGGGGTATTGATCCCTACCACCTTGGATTTATCTGTTTCTTCTCGATAACTTCTGTACCAGTCGATGTATCAAAATTTTTGTCACGATAGGGCATAGATACAAACTTAATCGATTTTCTGTAATTGCTGGAACCATAATATATTCAGTATTTTGCAACGGGAAACAGCTGAAAAGGAAAAATTGCTTTATTTACGGGAGCGACTACAGAGGGCACAACATTAACAGGAACAATGCCATATGGATTCCGAAAAGTTAATGAAACTATAAACTATTCCTTGTCAGCGTGAAAAAGTAAAACAATGTGTTTATTCCCCGATTTATAAGAAAAACTGTAAACCCTATCTGACAGGGATCAATCCCCTTAAGCTCCTGTTTATTGAATTAATAATAAACTTTCATATATATCACACCCACGAGATTGTGTCACACATACGTCTCGGCCACAAAATTATTAACTTTACATTTTAACTACCAAAATATGCACTATACTCATGTTTCACGAAAATGCACTTATACGCCTTGGCTTATAAGCCCTTCAATTGCTATTTGAAACAGTTTAAAATTACCATTTGAACTTCAATGAACTCGTTATCATTTATGTAAGCAAATAATGATTTTTGCAGTCTAGCAATAATCTTAATTTTCCCTGACACAGATGAAATTTCCTGGGGTTTACCTGTCATATTTAATTCCCTGAGACATATTTTACCAAACATACGTTAGATCAATGTTCTAATGTGTTTCTAATTTACAGATATACACTTTACCTGAACTTGACGTAAAACCTGTGTTTACTCAAGTACAGCCCATCAACAAACCCGATTATTTATGAATACCGGTACTTATTGTCTATTTGTACAAAATATACGAAAATATATTTTTCTACTTGAATAGCTATACTATTAACGTAGATACGAAAAAAAATATATCTGTTGTAAAATTGTTGTTATATGAAGAATCATTACAGTTCTTGGTATTGGACTACAATTCACGTCAACTTATTTAATTAAAACCAGTTTATGTTCGTCACTTTTAATTATTAGACTTTGGGGATTAACACCGTCATTATATGTCCACTACTAACGTGTATTAATGGCATAGTTACATACTGTAATCCATGTATTTATTTTTAGATAAGGTGTATTATAAGTTGTGTAGCATAAGAAACACTGAAAAATCTTTATAGTCGTAAAGTTGACAATTTTTTGTACATTTTTAGATCAAGGGAATCCAAAGAACCCCATTTATATGGTGACAGTGTTTCCTAAATAACATAGCCTATATAAATTATTTAATTTAACTAGTTGAGTTAAGCTGACATACTTCTTACTTGCTCACATCAGTATGTAAACCTAGAAACAAATTTACGTATGGGAAAAAAATTTGCGTATTCATGTATTCCCGGGATATCACGCGACGATCTAGGACGTCCCAAATGGGAATCGAACACGAATCATGCCACGCGAACGCTCTAGCCACTATTACAAGTGTAGCTTCTACTTAATGAACAGAATCTTGCACCAACCTGTTTCAATACCTTGTATGCACATCTGTAACTTGCCGATATACATAAGATAGTAAAATCTAGCGCGCATTTGTGAAATTCAGATGATCCTGTACATGCGTAGAGGCATGCGAAATTCGCACAGTTAGAGAGTTTGTCTTGATCTTCCACGTGAGGTTCCCTGCGACATATCAAGACATTGTCGGCCCTCTAGAGACGTCGAACAATCCTACAACAGTGTGCGGTCTAATCCGCTGTCATAAAATAAAGTCTGTTTAAGGTTCCTATCTACCTGCGCTTGAATTGTATTGCAACGAGTTACAAGTAATCATATTTGGAAGAAACATCTCAACGCGTATCACTTTGTACATCCGTGAGAAGAAACACATTTCAAACAACGTTTCTATCAGTTTAAAAATTAGGATCGCTTATTAGAAATACGATTTTTAAATCTCTCTAAATTGCTTAAAACAGCTTTTTCAAACTGTCGTATCTAGGAAAGTTCCAATAGGATTCGAAAAACACAATAACAGAAATAAGCGATGGAATTTGAACCATAAGTGTCGCAAATAAAACAATATGGTCACCGCTTAAAGTCCCATAGAAAAATGAATAATAGTACAGCTCTGCGCACCAGTTGCGGGGTTTGCGTGTAGAGCCGATAATGTATTACATTCGCCGTTCTACGTCACTCTTAACGCTCCATCGGTTTTGAGTCTCACATACACCAACGCAGCCTACCTTAACCACAGAATATTTAGGAATCCCACAGAAATGAAATTGCTCGTAGGACGGCAAACTCAGTCATACGTTAGTAAAGTGGCTTCGCTGGCCAGCAACGTGGCGGAAACACCTACCGCCAATCAGAGAAATGCAGCTGCTCTGCTAGCTGGCATACAGGCCAATATGAAACCTGTAGTAACATGCAGAAGCCAAACACACACGGGACTGGTATCAACAGCCTCGAGCAGCCAATAAGCGGCGAAGTTCACCCGTAATGAGCCGCCACGTCATTACACGCCTGTGCTTTTATTTGGTCCGTGATTGAATGCTGTTGCTAGTCGTGCGGCTTGGCTCGTTGTTGCCCGGGCGACAGGTTTGTTGTGTCCCCTCATGATGAATGTTGGGGTTTCACGACGCGATAATACCATGGCAGAGTTTCAAGGGTGAGAGGTGGGATGCTGCGCTTACGAGGTGAGAGATAAAACGAAATCGCAGCAGAAGTCGCGGAACGCCGCGATTTCTTTATCAAGATAGTGGAGGGGGGGAGTGATAATTAATGTGTTTTATTGCGGCAGATGAGGCCCCCGGACACGGGCAACAATTTTTGGGGTCGCGACGACGCGGTTGTATAACCGATCGTAACTGCGATTTACGGTTACGATCCCGCGCGCCAGAAACAACCAGCGAGTCTTTTAATTAAGATGCCATCTCACAGGACTCAGCCTCCTGCCGGCAGCTGCTCGCAAGACATAATTAATTATGCTTACTGCAATCATTCCGAGACCTGCCTGCTCAACGTCATTCGAGGTAAAGAAGATTGTTTGCTTCAACACACGCGTTTCGCGAAGAGAATCTGAATTTTACTAACTCATACGTAGGGACCACGGCCGTAGAAGAACAGGTCTGGACACTCGCCTGGAAACTTGACCCCCTTGTTGCTTGGGTGTAGTTCGCCAAGTTACCGAGAATGTTGTGCTTTATTGGCGCTGCAGTTAGGGCGGTCGGACTCAGACTCCGCCCACTTCCCTCCCACAAAGATAAACAATTTATTAAAACGTATTATTTATCAATTTATGAAATCCTTCATTCGCTCACAATATTAAAGCATGGCTCCAGCAATCTATTTTTTCTTTATAATGTAAATATTAGAAAAAAGTGGGCGGAGTTTGAGTCCGACCACATGGATTACAACGCCAAAAAGTACAACATTCTCGGTAACTTGACAAACTACAGCCAAACAACAAGGGAGTCAAGTAAAATACATTGGCAGATAGGCGAGTGTCCAGACCTGCTCTTCTACGACCGTGGTAGGGACACATGATTCGCACGGAAAGATTTTGTGCGCGAAATTGTTTCAACGACTTTTTCTACATGGTTGTTGGCGGCGCGTCTTGAAGTAGAGACACTCTCGTTTGACTAAGCCAATCAGAATAAGGGTATTGCGTCACATGTCTGTCATTGGCTGGTAGAACCCCGAAGAAAAACCATGTAATTTCTGACCACGAAGCAAAGCTGCAGATTTGCACTCGATGCACTGAAAAAATGGTGATGCGATAATACTTGCGTGGAAATCAGGTACCTCGAATTACGTGCGTATCGCAAGTTTCCTATGTTCATAAGCCGCGTGTATTTGGGCGAATTACGACAAGGTTAAGTGAAGCCCTCACCTGGCGCATGGACGATGTTGTGGCGGGTAACACATATAATTTTATACGTGAAACCGCTTCGATTATTCATATTACGTTTAGCTACGAAAAAATCACACACTTTAAACTAGGCTTCTATGATTTTAAAATGTCACCACGCTTGTTAGAAACATGATTTTCTTGCCACTCAAAATGGCTAACGGCTTTTTTTGACAGCTTTTACTCCGAAAATACCTCCTGAATTCGTAAAGCGTAAAGCAAGACACTTGCACTGGTCTTTATTTTATAATGAACTGTTAGGGTCGCCGTTTAAAGTAGCATAGGATAATGACTACAACGGAAACCTTGCACGCCAGTTTGACCTTCTGTAGTAGAGGTGATATGCTTCCCCCCCGGTGACTCCGGGTCTTATCACCGCGCTGTTCCTACGCGTCAAGCGTGCACATTTGAAACCGGCGAAGACTTCTCTTAGCTACGATACCAAACATAGGTGATTCGCTGGTAGAAAACCCAGACCCGTAAGATTAGCGTACATCCTATCACTAGACATTAGATAAAGTGTTTTGTAATGCAACCAGTAGAGACATGCAACATTCGCGTTATTTTCTGACAGATGACTAGACTCCAAGTGACTATAGACTCGTTCGACGTCTCCCGCTGGCCGATATTGTCGTGACTTGCCGCAGAGAGTTCTTACACGGTAGAGAGGCCAATCTCTGTAAAGATGTAACACACGTAAATGACAACACATAAAAGTTCGTGGCCAATTGAATAGTTGATTATGCTGTGTTATACATAGGAAAGTGAAGTATAGTCTGCAAACATATGATAACGCGAATATTGCATGTCTCTAGCAATCAGTAGGAACGCCTGATTTTCACAATCTAGTTTTGTACTGTTTTGTTACAACGCCTTTATACGCACACTTGTAATTTAACTTCGTGGTCAATGACCGTGTGATTTTACTGTCAGTGTCAGTGTTCTACCCGCTAATCACATACGTGCACAGTGTCGCAATAAACTTGTTCTGATTGGTGATGTCAAAAGAAAGACATCTCTGCACAACAACACTCTGCCAATAACCTTGAAGCAGAGCTGCAGCGGTGTACATAAGACATTGAAACATGTTGTTACAATAGTCTTTTCTAGAAAATAAGAGGTCCCTTGCCATACGACGAAACAACATGTTTAGAAACAGATCTGATGACAGAGTTACTTCAAAAAAAACATCAGTTACGCTGCAGCAAATATTTAAAGAATATTCATCACAGGTAAATATTTTACTATAGATAAAAAATTACTTCGTCAAAGAATACGAAACTTTAATTATTATGTTTGAAGTAAACAACAATCTGGCTTGCAGAATTGATCTATGGTGTATTTTCCTGAAAATCTGATATTGCAGTGCAAAGGTTATCTTTAAAATTTTTATCTAAAAATACCTTACAGTTTTATTTTATTTTACATTTAAATTTCTCATATTCATATATACTTACATACATATATACTTCTCAAATTCAGAAATTATGATATTAAATGTTGGTGGACAACGTCTAGAGAATAGCATAAATAATATCATTAATCACAAATAACTGCATTATATTTTGTATGTGATATAACTGCAGTTTAGACTTAGCATGGTTGAATTTTTAAAAGATAGGTTTTCCTAAGTATATATGAATAAAGATATGCAAAATTTGCTGTTTTTTCTGGAAGCAGACTAGATTACAAGCTGTTGTATGTTCACTCTACGTCTCCTATTGGCCTACAATGTCGTTGCTTCCTGCAGATATCGCTTCTGGTGAGAAGATACAAAGTTTCATGTTACAGTGACCAAAGTCCTGTAAAGGAGACACACTCGTAAATTACATCACATAGAGACTCTCTGCCAATGTCATCACGGATTGGTTTTGGTGAAAATGTTCTGCATCAGTATGCTTCAGTGTATAGTGTGCACATCTACGGGTCTGCTCCTTGGCCAGTGATTGGTTGAATTTAACTATCACGTGTTTAACGTTTTACTGCAAATCACAGACGTGTGTTATTCGCAGTAACCTTATTCTGACTGGTAGGGTCAAACGAGGAAGGTCTTTACAAAAATACACTCTGCCAATAACAAATAAGCAGAACTGCAGATGTGGAACAAAGGCACTGTGGAAAATTAGTGCAGAAATATTTTCGCGAAACTCGAGGTTCCTAAAAATAAGATACTGCATGTTTATTGTTGTTCGTAATTGTAATTGTGGAATTGTGGTAATTAAAGTGACAGATGTATATATTATTGCGTTTAGTTCATTACTAAAGAAAACATTTAGTATTTAGTTCTGGAGGAATATTATGAATGTGCCCGGCCAGAAAGGTAGAAACACTTCTGAGAGACTCAGTTTTGTAACTGAACGTATTTCAGTATGTAACAACTGTTGTGCTCTAGTTACGAATATACAACCACGGTAGGGGAACACACCTGGTTTTAAATGAAAACATAAATTTTCGTCTTATTTTAAAATAAACGACATGTAATATTTGTGACTTACATATTCATGTGAACCTCAACAAACAAATATAAAAAATAATGTTAAACTAACTTCCTAATTTGTGTGGGGTGTCAGGTTTTGAAAGTTGTTAACTATATATATATATATATTCAACCCTACAAAGAATTGATTCACAACAGTAATAATTACTAAGGACCCCTGTTTTTCACGAAAAGAAATTTGCCCCAGTTTGTTTCAGCGCCTTTTGTGTACATCTGCAGTTCTGTATCGTGGTTGTTGGCAGCTATCATTTGACTGAGCCAAATACAATAACGTTCCTGCAACACCACATGTCTGTGAGTTGCCGGTAGAATCCCAAGACTCGTGAGAGTTAAAATATCCAATCACTGACCACGAAGCATAACTGCAGCTGTGCACGTAAGGCACCGAAACAAAGTGGGGGCAAAATTCTTTTCGCGAAAAACAGGGGTCCCTAATAATTACTTCCTTCTTTCAGTAACTTCTAATTACACTCAAACCTTTTTTGAAATAACGATTTCAATATATTCTGTGCTTATCGTGCACATCCGCAGCTCTGCTTCATGTTTATTGGCACAGTGTCTTTGCGAAGTGACGTCTGTTATTAGACTGAACCAATCAGAATAAGAAGTTACCAGCATAACTGATAGACTATTTTCCTCAAAGTGTGTGCAAATTAACACTGAAAGATAAAATCGTTTACGTAATGTAGGAAAACTAAATGATAATATTGTATTTGACTTATAATAGAAGATATATACTAAAGATAAATCAGCTTGTAAGTAATACGCAAGTAACCAGTTTAATATTTTGGGGAAATTTTTTTCTGGGCTGTCGTTCTAGCACAAAGAAAATTGGAAGAAATAGTCGCCGTTTAAAAATGTTACAGATAGATGAACGAAATATGCAAAAGTCAAGTCAAGTTTGTGTGAAGTATATTTGTACCAAGTTTGATGAAAATCTGAAGAAAAAAAAATTATATATATATATTTATATTTATAAGACACGTATTTCTATGCTAAAAATATGTAGATGGCCTTCATTTTGAAAATATGAACACAGGATTAACGAATTACACTAAAGTTTGTCAGCTTTGTGTGCAGTATATGTGTACCAAGTTTGATGAAACTCTGAAAAGTATTTCCTTACGTATGGGATAAATGATAACAAATTAAAAATTCCATTATTTTAAAAATATAAACACAGGATGAACTAAATACCTAATATTGAAGTCAGCTTTGTATGTAATATATGTGTACCAAGTTTGGTGAATTTCTGAAAAGTATTTCCAAAGATATGTGACACTATGCCAAAAATATAAAAATGGCCACTATTTTGAAAAATGTGCACACAGGATGAACTAAATAGACAAAAGTGAAGTCAGCTTTGCATGTAGTATATATGTACCAAGTTTAATGAAATTCTAAAGTACGGTTACTTAGATATCTAGCTTGGTCGAAAAATGTTAAAATGGCCGCCATTTTGAAAATATGAACATGGCGTAAACGAAATATATAAAAGTCAAGTCAGATTTACAAAGAATTATACGTGTATAAAGTTTGATGAAATTTGGTTTACTGGTTCAAATGTTTTTAGGGGACACAAACTCACGCAGACACACACTCTAAAAAATAGTATGAAAATTTACCTCACGTGCGTATAGGAGCGCTAAGAAAGTAGGTATGATGTAATTATTTCCCAGACATCCTTGGCGGCAATCCTAAGCTTTTTTACAAAACGGTCAAATGTTTACTGAATTTATCAGACATGTTCTGTAACAAGTGTACAAGTTTGCATATTTACAAGGCGGAAGTATGGTAACTGTCCCACACTGCGTTTAGGTAAATTACTTCCTAAACATTTGAGGAAGTTTTTTACAGTGACACACCTACACACACACAGACACACAGACAGAAATGTGATCTCATAAGCCTATTTTTTCTTCAGAAAGTAGGCTAATATGGTTACTGCAAACCCACACGTCTGTGATATACGAATAGTACCTCAAGACACGTGAGAGTTCAAACATCCAATCACAGACTACGAAGTAGAATTGCAGATGTGCACGTAAGGCACTGAAACAAACTGGGGGAAAAATCTTTATGCTAAAATTCCTGGCTCCACTGATTACTTGTAGGCCTAACTGTTATTTTTCGAATAATTTTACTTCTAACAAATTATGTTAAGGGTAAGTTATATCAACGTATAACCGGATTACAAATAAACAATTTATTATTTACCCTAACTAAGTCGTTGAATTTTATATTCTAATTTTCATCAGAATGGGAGATATTTTTCCCGATAAAGTTAGGTAACTGTGCTACTGTATCATAAAGCAGATAGACACTTTGTACACATTAGTTCGTTGACAATGAAGAGTTGTTTATCTTTGGCTTGTTGTGCTACAGTCTTAATGTTGACAGAACAAATATTAGATGAGATCGCCTCGGATTGTAGGTAATTTTTTGGCTTATATCTTAGGTACGACGAACATGTTTGTAACTTTGTCTTGCGTCTCACAAACATAGGTGTACAAAGAACTGTGCGAAGAGTATAACTGTAACCTAACTGAAGAAAAACCGTTGTATTTCTTTTTACATACGTAAGAAAAATTTTCGAACTATATCGTGACTTCGAGGTGTTGGAACAACACGCCAGCAGCAAAACAAAATAAAGAATGTTTATCATTACGCTCTTTCTTCATGTAATATCTATAAGGAATTTTGGCTGTAATTGACTGTAGACCATAAGAAAATAATAAGTCCATATCACAACCCTAAACAATTCGGAATTAATAGGCCTACTAAGACACCCAGAACTGAAGATTGGTTGGGGTTTAATTTCTTCGCTCGAACTTGCACTGTGCATAGAAATTCAGGAAAATATGCAACTTCAAAATTAAATTAATAAATGCATGTCATCGTTAGGGACCCATGATTTTCGCATAAAGATGTATGTACAACTTTATTTCAATGTCTTTCGTGCACACCTGCAGCTATACGTCACGGTTATTGGTAGCGTGTCTGTGTGAAGTGATGTCCCTCATTTGGCTGAGCCAATCACAATGAGGGTACTGCAACACCACACGTATGTGATTAGCGGATAGAACCTCAAGACACGTGATTCAACCAATCACTGACTATGAAGCAGAACTGCAAATTTTCACATTAGGCGCTGAAACAATCTGGGACAAAATTTTTTTTCGCGAAACGTTCGTGACACAAACATGAACCACATCTGCAGCTGTATACGTAAGGCATTAGAACTAAATGACGGAAAAATTTTTCCACCACAAAATCGTAGTTTTACCCATCTCATAAAAATAATACCAATTCACAACAATAAACGAGAAAAAAAATATATTTTAGAACAAAAAAAAAGACATTTGAAAAATTCCAGGACACAGCAATTAAGGCTAAAATCAAAAGGTGAAGACCAGCATACATACAAGACAGGATCACAAAGTTGAGTGGTCGCGGCGGCCGAATGGTCAGACCGTTCGCCTCCCACAAAGGCAATCCGGGTTCGATTCTCGGAGAGGTCGGTCCCCGGATTTTCGAATGTGGAAATCGTGCCGGACAATGCCGTTGGTTGGCGGGTTCTTTCGGGGATCTCCAGTTGTCCTCGTCCTATTATTCTGGCGCTGCTCCACACTCAACTTATGTCACCATTCACCAGCTGTGAAGACCTCGACTGCTGTTTAAACAACGGTTTGCAACGCGCTAGCAGAACTCTATTCTCTAAGAAACATCTCGACGTGTTTCAAATGTGTGCATTTAATTAAGAGGGCGTGGTACATAATTCAACGCTAAAAGCATTAATCTGTAACTGTAAGTTTCTTGACGCCAATTTGCGAAAATTAAACACTAGCAATCCTAGACAATAGTTTTAGCCAACGTTTTAAACAAAATTGTTTCCAGTGTTACGAACTTCTGAGACATAAACTCCGACGCTGGAACCTCGTACATTTAACTACGGCGCAAGAAATTACGCGTAACGAATTAGTATTTTTCGATAAATATTTGCTCATAAAAATGTCAAATACCATTGTCTAGGATTGTCATTGAGTATTTTATCCAAATTTGCTTTGAAAAAAGCGTAGAAATCAATTGATGTTTTCAGCATTTATTTATCTACCACGCACTCTTAAGAAAAGAACAAACACTTCGAAAGATTACGGAAAGGAAGTTTCCGAACATAACGTAAATTATAAATACTATTTCGGAGCCCCTCAAAATGCCTATAAAAGGTTTTTATTTCAATCTATTATATCTAAACACCTATCTACAGGATTCTTGTGAAACCACGATTGAAAAGTTTATTTGGACATTACTTAAAACTTTCCAAAAAAAAAAAATAAGATGGGGTCACCATTTAATGTGTTTGTCAGGCGATTGATATACGACACCACTGCACGCCGTTTCAGGGTCTTGTGGTAGAGGTGATACCGCACCAGATGAGCCAGTCAACATCGCCCTTGGCGCAGTGTCTCACTGACACAAATATATGGCCACCAGGCGGGCACCTTAAGAGCTGACCAAAATCTCTCACACACATAACAACGCTGACGTCACAAACAAAATACCACACAATACAACAATTAACAATACAGAAGAACACTATATTTTCTTAGACGTGTTGTCTCCATACTTAGGCAATTGATCTCATCCTCATTCCCCAAGTAGAAGAACACGCGTATGTATGACAGTTCTAGTAACACTTTTGAAATAAATATTATATTTTAAATTCGCAGGAAAATTAAGGAAACCTTTATAATGTCTTCACAGTTTTTAAAAACTAAGCGAAATATTCAGAAGTATTACTGATAGGGACACTAATTTTCAGTGAAAACATTTCTGAAGCAGTTTGTTTCAGGGCCTCATGTTCAGAGCTGTAGCTCTGTTTCATTGTTATTGGCAGCGTGTCTTTGTGGAAAGACATCCTCATATAACTGCATCAATCAAAAAAGTTTCTGCGATACCACACGTCCGTGATTGGAAGTAAAGCTTTAAGACACGAGGCAGTTAAAAACAGCCAATCACTGACCATGAAGCAGAGCTGCAGCTGTGCACATAAGGCACTGATACCAACTGCTGCAGAAATATTTACACCAAAAAATGGTGTCCCTAATTATTGACGCAGTAATTAAGTAATTAATGACAATATTATTTTGTGTGCGTGGTTTTATTAGAATGCGTGATGTTCACCTCAATATAAGCAAGTCTAGTAAATAGTTAGATTTTAATAGTGACACGTCATTTTCAAAAAACTGCATAGTAAATATTGTTTGTGTAGTTAAAATGTCTTCAGATACAACGTTCTTGTTCTAACTTTCCAGGTTATTCCGGGACGACATGTAGCGGCAAAGATATTACCTTGATTCCACTACCACTGAATATATATTTCAAACAAGTTAAGTAACTAAATCAGGAACGTTTCCAAGTGAATATTACATGAGACAACAATAAATTGAATGTGTGTGTATTGATGTTGGTTGTGGTGAATGTGAAAACCAGGCAGTATGACAAGTATGTTTGTTTAGCAGAAGTTGTCATGGAACAGGTGACGCACAACAAACTGCGATACTGTTTACGGTCACTAATGCCAAGTCGGCCCAACCCCTCCCCCGCTACCCTTCCTTGGGTCGTATGAAACATTCACCGGCCGTTCGGCGACAAATCCCATTAACATACTCTTAGTCGGCGAGCGTCGGCCTTTGGGGGCAGCCACGGAGCCCACCAACCCCTCGTGTCGCCGCGTGTAATCCAGCGCCGTGGACACAACCAACCCCTACTTCCCTCCCCAGCGCTGTTTCATTGTTCCCCAAACTACAACTTATTGTTTCAATATTAAAGACTTCCGCCAAATCCCTCTTTGCATGTACATAAGGAAGGCGGTGGCTCACGCTTATAAGAGCCGGCCGCAAGGTGGACCTGCTGGACAGAGAGGATTAGAAAATCACGCTGGGCCATGAGAAAAGCCGGTATTAAGGTAAAGGCTATGCTTAGAGGTTATAATAATATAAGAACATTCTCGGCGGAGTAGAAGGAAGAGGGTTCTGGTGTGGGGCATTGTTACGTAGCTTAGCATTAGCTACCTCAGGGATATGGACTTGCTGGGGGAGTGAGTCGAAGGAGAAAGGGGTTTCGGCACCAGCTGTGTGTGTGTCGGGCAGAAGAGGGGATTCATTATTAGACCCGAACACCCTTCCCCTCGCTCGTCGCAACAAGAATATAATAACCCTCCTCGTCTTAAGGAAGGTTAGGTGAGCGTACATAGAAGGACCCCCTGCGCACGCGACTAAACCTGCGCTAGCAAAGGTTGGAGGGGAAGTTGAGACTCTGTGCTGGCGGCCGAGAGAGGTAATTCCATTGTTGAAAGGTTTCGGCCGGCGCAAGAGATTCCGCTCTTCGCCGAACTTCCGGCCCCAGCGACCACCAATCCCGGAGTGCTTTCCCGTTCCAATAAGGTCACCCTTGCTTGCTGCCATTAATTGTTATCCCCGGCTCTTGATTTGCTGACCCCCTACAGCATGTTCATACTTAAGTGATACTTATGAAACCGTCTTCGGAAACAATTCACTGCATTTGACTTCAAATATCCGGCAATATACACAGGCTTGTAGACTCGAGTTCCGAACATCGACGTTATACTCTAAATATGAATTCCACATTTAATATCACTGATGTCTGTGTGATTCTGAAGTTAGACTCACGCGATTGCGAATAAACAGGGTTGTTATCCATCAACATAGTTCATTGTGGCTTTAGACGTCTATTTTTGATCATTACGTGTAGAGCTACGATTTTGTGGCGAAAAGATTTTCGCATCACTTTGTTTCGATGTCTCACGTGCACATCGACAGCTGTGCTTCATGGTTATTGGCAGCGTGTATTTGTACAGATATGTCTCTCATTGTCTTGTACCAATAAGAATAAGGCAATGGTGATATCATATGTCTGTGATTTACCAGTAGAACCCCAAGACAAGTGACAGTTAAATCATCCAATCTCTGACCACGAAGCAGAGCTGCAGATGTGCACATAAGACATTCAAACAAATTGGTGCAAAAATCTCGTCGCCATCAAATCGTGACTCTGCCTATGAAATGTTTACACAGAATTTTTGTCATATAACCACGTTTATACTAACAAGCGCCAACAATATCACAATTGATAATTTTGAAGGTCCTTAGAAATTCTCATACAATTGTGAATATCATCGGACACACATTTTTTCGCGAAAGGTTTTTCGCACCAGCTAGTTTATAGTATGATGACATCAACTGATCTTCACTGATTATTGTTAGGGGCAAGGATAATTCGGGAAAAAAGGTTTTCTAGTAAGATGTCTTATAAGAAACTATAAAGCATGGAACTATCTTAATTTGTTATATTACATTTCTACTCGTGTGGACTTCTGTACAGAAGATTCTATGCTAAGACAGTTTTCACCAAACCTGGAACACTTAGTTTTAAACACGCGAAAAAATTGTTTCAGGAGAACGTTTGGAATTTGAATCATGAATTGTCACAGACCTCATTTTTTAAGATAAATCTATTACGAAAGATGTTTTTCTTTTTAGGTGATATTCTGATAGTTGAGTCATTTGCCTAGTAGTTGAACTATGTAAGGTAAGTGGGCTTTACGTGTCGTCGACAGCTACGTCATTAGAGACGGCCACACACAAATTGGATAAGGAACCATCCCAGCATTCGTTCGGGAAACCATGTAAATCAGAAGTAAGCACGGCCGGAGCCGGGGATCGAAGTCCCGTCCTCGCGAATGCGAGTGGCACGTGTTAATGTTGCGCCACCTCGCTTGGTTCGAGCAACGTAATGTGACAATTTTAGAGCTCCTTCAATTCCAAGGACTCAACTCCTTAATACGAAAAGTGCGCTAGTAAATTCTTAAGTTCATTATATATAACAATACATACAGCAGTTATGTATTTTTCTTGAAACCCAGACCTTGCCATTCCCGAACCTACTAAAATACCGAGGGTCTAAATTATAATAACTTTTTCAGTATATGGTAAACTATAAACACGTTTTGCCGACAATCTTCATTATTTCACCGCGTTGCTCGTGTAATTGGGAAGCTATATTGCAACTTCTTCTCGGGCTACATACCCCTGCTACGGCTACAAGAATTCCATGATATTTGAAGCTTACTTTAGTAAAATACCAGCATCTGTCTGAAACCTACAATAATTCATTCATGGGTTTTCTACGAGAAGAGTACCAAATTTCCATTGTCAGTGATTGGCTGATTCGTGTCTTAACGCTTTACTGCAAATCACAAACGTGTGGTATCGCAGTAACCTTGTTCTGATTGGATGAGTCAAATGAGAAATGTCTTTCCACAAAGTCACGTTGCCAATAACAATGAAGCATAGCTGCAGCTGTGCACATGAGACACTGAAACAAACTGCTGCAGGAATATTTTCAACGAAACGTGGGGTCCCTGGTGATTAGCCTAAAAATGTGTGATTATTCAAATCTTACCATTGTCTTACTGATACATCTGGATTCCCCTGAAAAGTTTATATTGTGTTGTTCTCAAGAACAATGAACTGCCTAAAACTGGATCAGAAGAGGCTTCGTTGCAGTTTAGGCTTACATAATTCAGTTTCAGAAAGTTAATTAAAAATTCAGAAAGAAGTAAATAAAAATACGTTCTCACTGCGACGCTTAATAAAGAAAAACGCTTTTCGCATATAAATAATTTCAAACATCTCAGAACAAAACCACTGCTTCGAAAATTTAGAAAAATAAATCTTTGAATTGCTGCACGTCGAATTTTATAAATAATGGAAATTAATATGTTGTGGTAGAAAATATTCCGGGGAGAAAACAGAGACGTGGCAACTCGTGTTGTGCGAATCACAATAGACGTAGCAACACCGCTTAGTAGAGCCATGATTTTGTCGCGAAAATATTTTCGCATAATTTTGTTTCACTGTCATATGTGCAAATCGACAGCTTAGCTTCATGGTTATTGGCAGCGTGTCTTTAGTTAGGCATATCTCTCATTTCATTGCACCAATAAGAATAAGACAATTGTGACATCGTATGTCTGTTATTTACCAGTAGAACAGGAAGACAAGTGAGTGTTGAAACATCCAATCACTGACCATGAAGAATAGCTGCATATGTGCACATAAGACATTGAAACAAATTGGTGCAGAAATTTTTTCACCATAAAATTGTGGCTCAATTTCCGAATCAAACATCAGTCCATTGAGTCTCCCAGGCACCACACCTTCGTCATTCCGCTTTTTATTTATTTCTTATAGTATAAATTTACGTGGCGAAACTAAGCCATTGGAATTATCTCATAATTAACTACTTTAAGGCTCATAATTAAAAAAAAAAACAATTAACTATATATAATTACTTATCGTAACAAATTCATAAATTTTATATTGCTAAACGATATAAATAATGAGAAATTTATACACGTGTACAGAACTAGCCGTAGTTAGACATCTGCATAAATATAATTTTTTTCTTTTCTGACATTTAAACATCATTTTCACAATTAACTTAATGTAAACTGGTCAAAATTATAGACTTTAAATAGAAAATTAAGCAGGAAATAAGAGCTAGGTAAATACACAAGCACGTGGTGCGAAGTTGCCTAGCAGAACTTAACAACCATATCCAAAAATGTATTTGTGAAAAAATAAGACACAAGTCAGATTCAATACTATAAAGATGTTAAATTAAGTATTATTTTGTAATTGACGGATGACTACAAGGGGAAATGAACCCGTATAGTACCTGGCCACTCAGAAGTCGATGATATACTAAGCAATTAACCGTCGTGGTTGGCGTGTAGAACGATAACACTGCTCAAACGCAGTTCAACTGATCAAAAAATATATACGATCTAAGGTGTTTAAATTTTTATATAGGCTGATATTCTATTTGCGGAATTTCGTTGCCTCAACAATTATATATTTTTTCGCGTGCACTTGTGAGTTTAATAGAACAGGGTGTTCGAAACTAAAAACCGCACAACTCACACACAAGGTGCCGATAGTAAACTGTGATAAGAAAAGTTCAAAAATTCTACCCACACAGGAGTAAAATTGCACTAGTTTGCCATTTAGCCATGTTATTGATAAGGACCTTAAATTTTCTCGTTTTATTTTGGCCACGAGCTATAATTTGAACGATTGTAAGTTAATGTCACTTTCGTAATTGGACCTTGAGTTGTTTGACTTCTACCAGAGGTTGCTGAGCCAATAATAAAGAAACAACGAAATGCAGGCCCAATTACATGCAGGGACAGGAAGTCGTCATGGAAATATTTTTGCACCAATTTGTTTCGATGCATTAGCGCACATCTGTAGCTCTGCTGCGTGGTCATTGGTTGTAACGTTCAGTGTCTTGTGGTTCTATTTGCAAATCACAGACGTGTTATGTTGCAGTAACTTGGTTCTGATTGGCGCAGTCAAATAAGTGACGCCTCTGTACAAATACACTCCGTCAATAACCATGGAGCAGATATGCAGATGTGCACGTGAGACTATGAAACAGTGGCGGCTCATGGGTTGTTGCCAGGTAGGGCTGCAGTTGCCAAGAGCTGAACAGGGTTGTTCGCTGGTTGACTCTACAGCCACTGACACGCTGATGTGCAGGTGCCACTTGCTACTGAGTGCTCACAAAACATCTAGTAGCCGCCAAATATTTCATGGTCGTTGGTCTACGGCGCGTTCATCAAGAGTTTTCTATTCCGACTATCTGCAGCACCACCTGGCAATAACCCACGAGCCGCCACTTGAAACAGTATGTTGAATAATTATTTTTCAGAAAAAAACATTGCCTCTACCTATCTGTAGAGAGACCCGGTGTTACCTCCTTATAGTTCCCTATCAGGATTGACGAGACTAGGTATCTGTAAACATGTGTAATTTGACAGCAGTTGGCGCGATACTTACAAGAGAACGAGTCAATAGTAATCCTCTAGTTGAGTGGCGGAGTTCTGCTCGGTTGTGACGAAGTGACTGATAGCTAGAGCCAGTGATTTTCGGTGAAAAGAATTTTGCACCAATTTGTTTCAATGCCTTATGTGCACATCTGTAGCTCTGCATCTTGGTCAGTAATTGGATGCTTTTAACTCTCAGCGTCTCGGCATCATATCCACCAATCACAGACGTGTGGTATTGCTGTAACCTTGTTATTATTGGCGCTGTAAAATGAGTGAGCGGTTACTGCACTAATGCCTTCTGCCAGTAACCATGAAGCATGGCTGCAGATGTGCGCATAAGGCACTGAAACAAATGGTTACAAAATTCTTTTCACCAAAAAATCACTGGCTCTAGTCATGGCAGTCATGTTCGTGGTATGGCACGACTGGAATATACGTGAGGTAGCCTGAGAGGCAAGCAGGAGGAACAGAGGTAGTCAGGGGATCCAAGGAAGGGATGGGACATCGCTGTAGGACCAAGGTGATAATACCCCCTGCGTGAGGCGGCACTAGGCGGTCCACAGGTCGCCACAGACCCACCGCCCCCGCGTAATCTCCGCCTCCCTGGAGGCGGTCTGGCGGCCTCCCACACGCCGCCCCCAACCCCACCCTCTACCCTGAGTTCCAGCACTCAGCCACGTTCTTCGTCTAGAGAGACTGGAAAATAGCGAAAATCTATCACACCAAAATATTCTCCAAACAGCATAACGTGTTCCACATTACGGTTCTAATCTAGGAAGGCTTCGTTCGTGTATGTGAGACACAAAATCGATGAAGCGGTAAGGATGAGGATGACCGGTGTATGCAACGTTATATCTTGAGATGGAGTAGCGTTAAATGAAACCAGTTCTCGAGAGCCATGTTTTTAATGTGTTCTCACATGAAGTTAATAACTTAATGTACGATCCCTGGAATATGTTGTAGTTGAAAATCAAACTGTTACAGTCGCAATTTCATACGTTGTAATCCCAAAGGACACTCATTAAGTGGTTTGTTAAAGGTAGGTATTAATAGTAAATGATCTGTTTACACTGTAAATACATTACCAAGCAAATATTGTTGAAATTTCTGGCACCCGAAAAGTATGGACAAACACAAACTACTCAACCGTCAAGGGTAGAGCTTTACTAATATATATTTTCCTACACGTAGGTGTGTAAACTTTTCGCGAAAATGATTTCGCCCCAGCCTGTTTCAAAAATGTAAATATGCAGCTGTCACTGTGCTTCACGGTTATCGGCAGCGTCTCTTTGTGCGTAAATTACTCTCATATGGTTGCATCAACCGGAACAATGTTATTGCGATATTACTCGTCTGTAATTTACTGGTAGAATCGTTAGACGTGTTAGAGTTTAGCGTCCAACCACTGAACACGAATAAGAGCTGCAGAAGTGTACACAAAGGAATGAAACAAGTTGGTGTAACAATTTTTCGCGACAATCAGCGGTAGCCTATCTATAGAGACATGAACTTTTCGCGAAAAGAATTTTGCCCCACTTTGTTCCAGTACCTTATGTGCATGTCTGCAGTTCTGCTTCACATATATTGGCAGCGTGCCTTTGAACTGTGACGTTTCTCATTTGACTGTACCAATCACAATAAGGTTACTGTAACACCACACGTCTGTGATTTGCGTGTAAAACCCCACGACACACGA
>PNEQ01102797.1:0-27509 GCA_003012365.1 Medauroidea extradentata
TACTTGGGATACTTACAAAAGCACCAATTTAAAGTAAAGAGTACTTCGATATCTCGATTGATTCGATAGATATGGAAGGATAATCGAAAACACATTTCACGTATTTTCACCCCTTTAAATAAAGAATTTCGAAACGATTTTGAGTCCTGCCATAGACATTTGTAAAAGTAACCAATTAAAGTTAAAATCACGACGATAGTCAAATGTGTTTCAAAGATAAAGACGATTCATTAAAAACACATTTTGCCCCTTTTTACTGTCTGGGGGTCGAATTTCAAAAAAACCTAAAACGACTTTTTGGGTATTTACGTAAGCAATATTTTAAAGTGAATATCAACTCTCTATCCCGAAGGGTTCGATAGATATCAATAGTTGATTGGAAACACATTTAACGTCTTTTCAGCTCCTTAAATGTTGAACTTTGAAAAATCCTTAAATTGGCTAATATGCATTTTTGCGAGTGTCCTATTTAAGTAAAAATCACGATGATTGGCCGTCGGGTTCGAGCTCTATCGACGTTTCTTCGTAAACACATTTCACCCCTTTTCACCCCCTTAGAGGTCAAATTTCGAAAAATCCCTTCTTAGTGCTCGCCTACGACCTGAAGGGAACCCCCACAAAAAATTTCACGACTCTAGGTCCAGTGGTTTGGGCTGAAGTTTGATATGTCAGTCAGTCAGTCAGTCAGTCAGTCAATCAGTCAGCTTTCATTGTTATATATATAGATAAACATTATTTTATCAAACTATATAGATACTTTCGACCGCATGGTTAATCTTCACGTGCAAACATTTAGTGACGTGTCCATAGAGGTTAGACATTTCCCGTCGTTAGCCGTTACGTGCGGAAAGATACGAACGGGATGAACATATAACTTTAGCAGGCTTTGAGTGCTCGCTTTATCCCGAACCACATATACCAGCATTGCAGTTATAGTCTGCACCGTGTAAGTATGCTTGATTTTAACATTTCAGTTCTGAGAAAGATGTCTGACAAGAGAGAATTTAAAACTAGGCAAACTTATATTGTACATACTATAGATGCAAAACAATAGTTAAAACTCACGAATGTTGAATGTTAAGTGCGCTGTATGACACATTTCAGGTTCCAAGTTTGTTGAGGCTAGAAAGTTCATTTATTTTATTCGGTTAAGGCGTGTAACCTCGCAAACTTGTTTAGCTTTAAGGGTGTTCAAGTGTAATAACGTCGTAATTTTATATATTTATGAAATAGTGTTAGTTTTGTAGACGATACTTGTAAATGCAGCTTCCTCTTATAAAACAATGTTCTCATGGTTTTCTCATAGTGCGTCAAAGTAAAAATTAGTTTGTTACACCGCCATGCGAATAGCGAACTATTTGATTTACTTAAATGAAATAATTCACAGTGAACTAACATCCTATGAGCTCTACAATAAAACATTTTAAAACCCACAACGTAATATTTGGAATTTTTTAAAATTGTTCATGGGATATTATTTAAATGTTTTATTACGTAGCCTATTGCATGTTATTCCTCTGTGAATTATTTCACTTACGCAAGTCAATTGGTTTTCACTATTTGCATGGCAGCAGAACTTGCAAGGCACTTTGACGCACCGTTATGAGAAAACTACGAGAGATAAAATTGTTTTAATAGAGAAAACTGTACTCACAAGTATCGTCTATAAAACTAACACTATTTCATAAAAGTATAAAATTATAATTTTATCGCATTTAAACACCCTTAAACGATATCAACCTAGCTGTCGAATGTGTTCAACTAAACATGTTTATAGTCAGATCGGGGTAAAATAAGCACTCAGAAAAGCCCTGCTTAATTTATATTTTCAGCCGATTCGTATCTTTCCGCGCGCAACGGCTGACGAAAGGAAATGTCAGACCTCTATGGACACGTCATTTGATGTATTATCATGCAAGATAAATTGTGCTGTTGGAAGGAACCTATATAGTTTGATTTAAAAAAAAGCGTTTATTAATGGTATAAAATACAAATATGTCAATATTAATTGTTTTTATTTCTTTATTGATGCATTTAAGTAGAGAAATTTACGGAACTATATTCAGCAGTTCGTTGCCAACCATAGAAGTTGTAAGGTAACAATTGTTCATTTTGAATTATAGGAAGTAACGGCTGGTGATTTTTTTCAATGGTTAAGTCTTTAGTGCTCACTTTATCCCGGACGACCTTAAAAAAACTATTTTCCTATTAGCTTCAACAAGATTTGAGGTTACGTGTATATTGTTATATATATATATAAATATATATATATATATATTGTTATATATGTATGTATGTATATATATATAGTCTATATATATTGTTATATATGTGTATATATGTATATATGTATATATATATATATATATATATATATATATATATATATATAGCAGAATTATTTTTAACTGTAAAACTAATACCTTAGAATATTTTAATAACTTTGTTGATGTCTTTTATACATAAATGAGCTAATCGTCGCCAATGCCTGTTCACCGTCTTGGAAAGTATTCCTTAGCCAGGAATATTAGAATCCCAAGGTGAAGTCGTCACTACCTCTTCACGATACCAAAACCTTTCTTCTTCCCCGGGTTCCATTGTCCATCAACCATTTTTAACACGTTCTCTCTACCAGAGAAACCACAAGGCACTCACAAATATTACTCATAGCCTACTATTACAACTAATCGGTTATAAAGGTTTTTAAATATCGTACTTCTTGTTTCACTTTCATTTTTTACAATCTAATTTCATTAGATCATAAAATATATACTGGCAGGATTTATGACGTCACAAACAATTGCGTGTTAGTTCTGTTACAACATCTGATACCGGCCAACGTACTTAATATTTTACTCCGGACGTTTCTAAGTTTTTTAAAGTCTACATGAAGAATTAAATTATACTTAGTTAAATGTATGTCAACGCAAAACAAGGAAAAAAATATTTAACTAATGAAAAATTGTGATAGAAGGAATTTTGTAAGAGTGCTAAAGTGTTTGCCCATTCCCGAAGCACTTCAATAAATATCTCACAATAGGTGCGTGCTTACAGTTTATCTCTTTGTAACTTTTGTCGTGGAGTAGCCTAATGGATTGCGCAATGTCGTAGATCATGCACGTGTTTTCTCAGTAGCGTAAGCTCAATGCCAGCAGCACGAACTAACAACCTCCGTGAAGCAAGAGAGTGATCAGCGAATCACGAACACTCGCAAACAAATGACAAATGTTCAATTTTAAAAGAAATGTACATAGTATTTTTCTTCAATTTGATTTACCACACCAATGTATAGGAATATTAATAAAATAGGCATTGTGAAATTGTGACCCATACAACAATGGCAGTGTTCCTATACAATTTCAGGGGACAAAATGTATACGTGTATTACCACACTTGTATAGTAACTGTGCTAAGCTGCTGCTCTGTTTACAATCTGAATTATAGCAAGTGTCCCATTCTGTGTATATACGTTAAAAATTTTTGTTTAGAAAGTTTTTTTACGGTGTAGGTAAATTTACCTGACAAATTATCTAATTTGTATAGGAAATAGACTTATTTTAAGAAGCAGTGTTAGACAACTGTATCGTATTTTCAGTTTTTGAGCCTTAACATTTATTCAAATTGTATTATAAAAATTTTCTCATCGACAAAGCATAGGATACACTCTTGGTAAACTACTCGACAAAAATAATAATGGAATCTTACGTTAAATTGGCATGCAGAAAACATTTGAAGAGAATTCTTGAAAGTTAACGCATAATTCTCTTGTAATGATTCTGCATGAGAAATTAATGAAAGATTCCATTACTGCTTACGTCAAACAGTTTACCAAGAAAATATTCTACGCTTTGTCGAAGAGAACATTTTGACAATACAAATTTAAAAAAAAATGTATGGCTCGTACACTTTAAATACAAAAAATTGTCTAACAGTCCTCCTTAAGGCTCGGCATCAGTTGCCATATTGAATTATTTTATTTTTCGCTCTTATGAAATTCTGAGAAGAAAAATGTGAAATTTGTTACTATAACATCGATTCTATTTACCTTGCGCTACAATTAAAGCATCGCAGTTAAACTTATAACGTGTATTTAAGTCATAATCAGCCGATTAAATTAAGAATATAAAAAAATTTGCTCGACTAATTACGGCTTAAATATACATTGCAGGTCATTGAAATCGCGAATTTTTCTTAGCCCAATTACTTAACACATCATGTAGTCGAGTCTTCTTGTTCAGAAATAACTGTGAAAATAGTCCACCATTCCGACACGTAAACGTTCTTAAATGCTTTTCGTAAATGGATGCAATTCAAAGATATTGTATGACTGTAAAAGGACAAATGTACGACCGAATCTTTTAAACATCTATAGCTGCCGAGGCGGACGCATCCATACGTCAATATAGATATACTGAGAAACAGGCAGATTTAATTGTAACATTTTCTCTAAATATATAAGAAACTATTATGTTATTCATTCCCATGAGGCAAACTCTTGCACAGCACTTAAATTTTATAAATGTTGGAGCCGTAAATAGTTGACAGTTAAATTGGCCGCCGAGCAGTGTGCAAAGCTTCGGCGATTACCAGTTTATTTGAAAACTGCTGAAAGTGCGTACGAGACGTCTCCGTAGGAATATCGTTAAGTATGAGTATACCCATTTCAAGTCCTCCATATATATTTTCACGCTGCCGAAATTTGGTGTTTTGCGTTTTTTTTTTTTTTTTGTACGAAGTACTTGGCGCAGAATTTTTTTAATGGTATACACGTGTTCAATGCTCTGATATCTTCAATATTACGACAAAAGGTGATGCACTGATCGAAAATTTTCGTAGAAAGTCTTTCCTGCAAAATTATTTTGTAGTGACTACAAAAAAATTTCGTGGTGGCCACAATATATTAGTGGTGTCAACAAAATGTTTTTATGCTGGCCACAAAATAAATTCTTCAGGGTAAACACCCACAAGATGTCTTGTAATTGCCACAAAATATTTTTTTTTCCTCTGTAGGTTCACCACTGAATTTCTTATAGAGGTGAGTTGTCAATTAGGATACTTGAGCCTAGAGGCTAAGATGAGGCGTAAAGCGTGTTCTGTGTCGTCCTTATCGCTTCCGCGCTTGTATATGCCCCAAACACGCAAAATACGTTTACCCTGGTGTCTGCCATAGAGACCGTTTCACTTACCATGCTGACCATTTTTTAAATTCCTTCCTGTTTTAAGATTTTGGATGCAAGATACAAGAATTTGTATTACAATAACAACTTAGCCAACTACCCTACCTTGCATGTGGTACGTTACAGAATAATAAAGCATAGTCATGAAAATATTAATATAATTAAAATATTTAAATAATAATGATCTCTAACAATGTAATGAAAACCAAATAACGCCTTGTGAAAGCACAATATACCTACAGTATCATAAAATGCTATGTTCCTATAAAGGAACATTGTCAGTAATTTATCAAACAATCTATCATAAAACGAAAATGAATAATTTTTGTATGAAAAATAATTCCACATGAATTTTTTCAATTCATGCTGCCAAATAAAAGGAATGTCGACAAATTTCATTCGCTCATAACATTTTTTTTTTTTGCGAAACGTGACTTTAAGATATTTCAGTTTTATACATTACAATTAGCAAACATTTGTCAATGTCGCAGTATTCCGTAAGAATTTTTGCGATGAATGCTTGTTATTTGGTTGAAAAGAGTTATCTCTGAAATTTATTCACTGAGGAGTAAATTCCTTTACGTCGATTCCTCTTGTAACTCCTCGGTCTTTCTGCGTGAAACCGTACGACGCAAAACACAAACAAACAAACAAACTGGAAAATGGAAAATTCATTTGTCAATGTCTGCTAGTGCTAAAAGCGCCAGTTCTGCCACCACTGAACTCTACAACTTGTTTCAGAAGCACCCTGCCGCGTTGTTTGAACGTGTTATTGATCTCTTTCCCAGTGGAATTCCTTGATCATGAACATTACATTCGTACATTACCTCTGTTCGCGAACCTCTAGTTGGCAAAATCAGTATTCAGAGTCGCGGTCCCTTAGAAACAAACTGCTAAAAGGCACTGCTTTTGTAGAATCAGAGTGACTATAGCAGAAATTCTCTGCAATAGTAAGCTTCGGTAGTGTAATAATTGTGCACAGTAAATAATTAATAAAATTACAAATGCTCGAGATCTATGTGAATGAAACAGTCAAATGACAATCTGAATGTACCACACACTGTAAGAAACTTACGTAATGTTACAAGTTGGGCAAGTTACGCTTAGGGATGGAGGGCTTTAATTGATAATAAAAGATAATAAGTAAAGTAAAGCATAATTTATTTACAGGTATCTACACCAAAATTCTTGAATGTCGCTAACGACCAATCACTGCTAAATAAACGTTTGTCTTAAACTTACGAGAATGATAGGAAGAGCTATTTGCAAACAAAATAAATGATTGCTATATAAGTAATGGTTATTAATTCAAAACAAAGCCTCAGTACTATGTACAAAGCTCTCTGTTCATTAAATGTCTCTCTATACGCTCACAAATGGTGAACCCAGTGTCCTAACTGGGAGCACCACGATGGTCCTCATGAAGTCGCAGAATGCCCTTGTCGACCCGACTCCTCGCAGCACACAATACCGACGATCTTTGAGTACCGCTCACAACCCGCCACTGTCACCACGACTCACTTACACACTCTCCCAGCTTGTAGCACAGCTCTCTTATATTCTCTCAATTAAGAGTCCAGAAATCTCGCGACGATTCTCTGTCTCGAAGTTACGAGAAACACGTCGCATCAGGGACAAAGCAAAGTCGGGGAACAGTGAGTAGGTAGACGTGATATTTACTGTTATCGGAGAGCGTTTGTGAAACTCTAGATAGGCGTGCAGCTATGGCTACTGCGGGATGATACAAAAGAAGACGTCAGCCGCATAGTGCACAACACTGTCCCGCAATGTCCTGTCGCAGGCCATCTCAACTTACGCATCTCGCACGATAGTCGCGGCTCGCAACTGTGTTATGCATCAGTATGCTATGCGCCAATTTTAACGCATCAGTAAACCATGCTTAGGCCTAAACTTCTTAATATTTGAAACTGTCTCCCTAGGAAGTCAATATTAACAACATGATACAGTACTATAATATTTTTTGTAGAACTGATCCACAGCTGAAACATATTTTGTAGGTTGCATGGAACATAGTCTATTAATGCGTAACACCGGCCAATTTTTCCAACGACGAGTTAGTATAAAGCCGTTCTATGTAGCATAGTCGGTTAGGTGCTAGTCAATGGTGCGAGAAGTCCTGGGTTAAAATCCTGGCTCGGGCACGGATGTTGTGGTGTCCCTTCACCTCACTTCACCATCATCGGCTCTTAAGGTTGTTCAGGTGCGATAAAATCATAATTTTATATTTTTTTAATGAAATATCGTTAGTTTTGTAGACGATACTTGTGAGTGTAATTTCCTCTTACAAAACAGTATTCGCTCTCATAGTTTTCTCATAATGGTGCGTCAAAGTCAAAATTTGCTTGTTACGCTGCCATGAAAATAGTGAAAACCAATTAACATACTTAAATGAAATAATTCACGGTAAACTTACATCACATGAGGTATGCAATAAAAACATTTAAAAACCAGCAGTACCATATTTTATATTTTTTTAAAAAATCACATAAGTACAGAAAGAAATACAAAAATTCAAAATTTTTTAAAAATATAAAAATAGTTCACAGTATGGTTCTTAATGTTTTATTACGTAGCCCATGGCATGTTATTTCACTTTGAATTATTTCACTAACATAAGTCAACAGGTTTACGTTAGTTGCATGGCAGCAAAACATGCAAATCATGACTCTGATGCACACTTGAGAGAACCATACCACATAAAATAGTTTCGTACGAGGAAACTGCACTTAAAAGTATCGTCTATAAAACTAACACTGTTTCATATAAATATAAAGTTATGACTTAATCGTACTTGGACACCCTTAAGACGTCATTGTTACAGGGCCGAAAAATCCTCTCACCTCACCTCATAGTCTGCATGCATTCACACAACTGATGCATTTTTTTTTTTCGGTTTCTTTATGTACGAATAATAATTGATCCATCAAAACCAATCTACGATCAAAAGTACGATGTTTCTGTGCCTAATGAAAGTTGGTATCCAGACACTTAGCCCGCCCCATTCGAAACAATTTAAGGGCGCCTGCCACAATGCGCTTCAAATGAGAATGTAATGTAGTGTGGGAACACGATTATTTACGAAGCTATTCCTCATGCGCCTATTCGGCCAATATACGGAAAGAAATACTCTTCGGACAAGGACTAGTGAGTGAGAGATTTCGGTCAAGGCTTAACATCTAGGTCTTTAGCGCTAGTAAAGGGTGACATGATGTGAGTATAGAGCTGCACCAGAATGAAGGGGTGGGGGAAACGCTAGATCCTCGAGTAAACCCGCCAGCCAACGGCATCATCCGGCACGATTCTCACATGCGAAAATCCGGGGACCGACCCCGCTGGGAATCGAAGCAGGATCGCCTTGGTGGGAGGCGAATGGTCTGACCATTCGGCTACCGCGGCCCATCGGACAAGGACGAAATGTCATTGTTTAGACTTCATGCTAATGAAAAACGCTGTTTCGGAACCCTCCAATATAGCTTTAAAAAAAAACTGTCCTTTTAGATTGCCGTACTTCAAACCGTACTAGCTGAATGTATGCGAAACTTGGATAGAAACGATCACTAAATTTTGCTACAGACTTTCCACTAATAAAATTGTATGGCCTCTGTTTAAAATCCCATAGTAAAATTGGATCAGATAAGATCTTGTACGTTAGTTCAGCGCTTGGCTCGTTGTGGCGATACGGCATTTGATGAGTACTTCAAGGTCGCCCTTATAGCTCCGGCATTTCTGCGCTTCTAACGAGCAGGTAGGCGTCGTACTTAAGTTATCGCTAGAGCTGGTGATTTTTGGTGACAACAATTATGCAACATTTTGTATCAGTGCATGACGTTCACATCAGTACCTCTGCTTCGTGGCTATTGGCAGAGTGTGTTTGTGAAGAGAAGTAGTTCATTTGACTGAGCCAATGAGGATAAGGTTACTGCGACAACACACGTCTGAGATTTGCGGGTAGATAGGTCTCCAAGATGTTGAGAGTTAAAAACAGCCAATCACTGACCATGACCAGAGCTGCAGATGAGGCGTTGAAACAAAATGTTGCCTAATTCTCTTCACCAAACACCAGCTATAGTTATCGCTAGAGATGATGGTTAGGGATGGGAAAATCTCGCTAATTCAATGATCTGCATATTAGGATCAAATATCCTATGCATTCTCAAGTCCCGACAATTTGTCTACTAGTTGCTACTCAGTGGAACAGCAGGCAATGAACGAATGGACGGGCTTCAGTATGTATAGGACAATGGAATCTAGCATGCGGGTAATTGAATTAGCGAAATTTTCCCACCGTTAATGATATGGTATATCGCGAAAATATGTTGTGCCAGCATACCCTTGAAAACGCTGTATTTTCATTCGGTGATACACGTCTGACAACGTAGCTGTCTGCAGACCAGTAACAGGAATGAAATATTACAATATCTGGATTCTTATTGGCTCAGTCAAATAGGCTAGTAGCGCTTAAGCCATTTATCTTCTGGTAAGCTGAACGTGTGTTGAAACCCAGCAAACAGTCAAGTTTTCCCGCGATAAACCATCGTCTAACTATATCAAACGGGGAATATTACTTGCGTTTCTATTCGTTTTACGTAATAGGAAAGTTGCTGTTTTTGCTACGTGTTTCTATACTGGTTTTCGAGATCGGCCGATGGAACATAGAAACGGTATCATGTGACAATGTACACGACATGTTAGAAATAGATTCGTTGTTGAGTTGGTAACATGCTAGTTACAAGAGTTTACAACGAAACGTTTACGTTCACAAGTAGCTTTGAATATAGTTTGTGTAGCTGTAAATGAGGTTTATCGTGTCATAAGAGGTAAAGGATTGCAGACATCACTACTTAACCTCTGAAACCAGTGTAATATAAAACAACACCTCAAGCACAGCTATTGAATACATTAACTGTTCTGCGCTCTGGATTCTCGCAGAAGAACGTAAGCCAGTGTGACAAACGTACGTTTAAACTCAGAATGAAATAAAGCTATGCTATACAGCGGAAGCCCTTCTATGTCAAACTGCATTGATAAAGTGGTGCATTGATACCAGCAGTAAATTCCTAATTGCATCAGGTATTCAAATAAGGCACTAAATAGCGCATGAAAAACCCGGTAGCAAAACATAAAACAGTTTCATGGATGTGTTTTCAAATGTGCTAATCAATAAATCAAAAGTTTGTAATTTATTAGCGCTGTGTTCGTAGCTCCGTTGATATATAAGCACAACTCATTTCCTCTGCGCATTAATTCTACCATTTTGGTTCACATTACTTTTGAGAGTTTTTAATTCAAATTGGCTATATTTCCTTTGTTTTTAGTTAATGCGTATTCGATTATTCATTAATTATTACGCCAGCGATCCGCGGATACGCCTACCCAGCTCCGTAAATTAAAATTTCAGTCACACAAAATTACAATTTTTTTAACGTAAAGCTTTTACAAATATCAAGCAGAGCTGTTGTAAACGTCCAGCCTTAATCAGAAACAATCAAATATTTAACATTTTATTGTATTTAAAGATGACGCTAATTATGTAATTAAAATCACATTTATATTTTCAGTCGATATTCTGCAATTCGCAGAAAAATATAACAAAACAATTTTGTCAGATATTCATGTTTCAGATTAGACTATCAGATAGTCTGTAATCGTTGCCATTTATTTAATAACATAAATATTTTATTTTACAGGTAGGTATAATGAGGCCTACTCTTGTTGAAATGTCTCCTAATATTTTTAATTGTTTGATTATGATAAATACGTTCCAAAACTTTTAAGAGTGGTTCACATACAGATTAAAATTTTACAGAAAATCTCTTTACCGAAACAATAATTCTATATGTATCCAAAGGTTTGGCCCGAATAAGCTGGTTTTCGAAATTAAATCAAATTTGTACAGAAATATGTATTCGACATTAATAAACCCCCGCATAAATTACGAATGCAGTAAACCAGTAATGTTACATTTTAGCCTGATGAAATTAGTAAAGTAGATTCCAAAAACAGTTTAAAATAGTCTCCGGCAGTAGGATACCATGACATTTAATGGAATATGTATGTTGTGTAAGTTTAAATGATATGATTGGTAACCATCTCTATAGCAATTGCACTCCTAGGTGTTAAGTTATGGCATACGTTTAGAAAATTAATCGGCGCTAACACGCATCGTGGGAGAAGCAATTTAACGTTCCACGTGATGTCATGTAAACACGGCGGTTATTAATTCAGCTTGAAGCCGTTGCATTTGCATGTGTATTGTGCGGCGACAAGACCGCATTACCACGCCGGTTTGCATGTGTTGTCCCCAAGGCACGCCCTCATCAACTGCTAGCGGTCACACCGACATTATTTTTTAGTTTGTAAAATTGTGCAATCTAAATGAATCCTATGTACGAGCCCAGTATTTTCTCTTCTTTCCTACGATCATTGAGCTTGCGTTAGACAGCAAGAATTTGCAATTCAAACGTGGTAACAGTAAGAGAATGAAACGTGCATACGCCACACACTACCTAGCATTAGACAACTCAATATAAACGTACTGTATATTTTTTAATGTAAGGAAGGCATACATAGTTAAAAAAAAACCGAAATATTGCTTTAAGGGCGCGGTCTACCGCAATTTTTATCGCCATTATTTAATTTTTTATTTGCACCAGACATTTTTTTCTTATTTTAGACACAAAATATGACTAAATTTGACTCTTATGAAATTTTTTTATCTGTCATAGTTTTCGCGTAATGGTTTGTTAAAGTCATATTTTGCATGTTTCCGTTTTAACGACCACACTAAAACCAACTGATATACCAAACTGAAAAAAATCACAGTGGATAAAGACATTGCAGGCTACAATGACATGCTCGTAAAAATAAATAATAAAAATTATTTGAATTTTAAAAAAATGCTGAAACTCAAAATTAAAATTAAAAAAAAATTTTTTTTTAAATACAAATAATTTATTTTATTTTATTTTATGAGCATGTCATTGTAGCCTGCAATGTCTTTATCCACTGTGATTTTTTTGAGTTTGGTATATAAGTTGATTTTAGAGTGGTCGTTAAAACGGAAACGTGCAAAATATGACTTTTAACAAGCCATTACGCGAACGGAAACCTGCAAAATATGACTTTTAACAAGCCATTACGCGAAAACTATGACAGATAAAAAATTTCATAAGTGTCAAATTTAGTCACATTTTGTGTCTAAAATAAGAAAAAAAATGTCTGGTGCAAATAAAAAATTAAATAATGGCGATGAAAATTGCGGTAGACCGCGCCCTTAATTTACCTGTGCCAAGCAACCGACGATGAATGTACCTATTTATGTACGAGTCAATTTATTGCTTACAAAATTTCCTGTATAGTGAGATTAAAATCACGTCACACGTGAGTAAACTTACTCATGAATGCACCATTTTTCAGTGTTGTGTTGGAATTGGCCAGTGTTCGGAACATATCTCAGTTTGGTAATGGCGGTAACAAAGTTGCCTAAATAATAAGACGTTTTCATAACAATTATTTGAGCATTATTTTACGCGACATAAATAGTTTGTTACTATTCTTAAGAAGAAAAATGAAAAAATTCTCCGTGTTTACTAGAAAGAGAGAGGGAGAGAGAAGGAGAGAGAAAGAGAGAGAAAGAGGTTTCGTACAGATTGTACAGTAATCTGACTGTAAGCACATTTCATGTTTTTATTCATCTCCTCAGTTACATCGTGTTATTGCGTCAGCGATGTGTATGTTTGCATACGGAGGTTAACTTTTTGCCAACTTTGCCAACACGGCGTGTATGTGGGAGAGATTTTCGTCAGCGCTTTACATAGAGGTCTTTAGCACTGGTGAGGGGTGACATTAGGTGACCATGAGGCAGCGCTGGAATGAAGGGATGGGGAAGCGGGAAATCTCCGAGAAAACCCGCCACGATTCCCACATGCGAAAATCCGGGGACAGTCCCCGCCGGGAACCGAACCCGGTGGGAGATCATTCGGCCACCGCGGCCCCAGCACGACGTGTATGTTGCATAATAATGTTTCGAAATTCGCCTAACAGAACGTTTAGCAGGGGACGTGATTGTTTCCTCACATTAAATAACTTATTATATACTTTTCGAACAATTGCAATATAGTTAAAATATTTTGTAAGAACTAGTTTCTGATATAAAAGTATTTCTCTTGCCGAAAATGTGAGGCATCAAATTCGTGTGTACTATCCTTGCATGTGAAGGAAGTTAAGCTATTACGAGTATGTTTAGAGTATGCCTTCAGTCATGTTTCTTTCTTCGCCACGTAAAACAGCTTCACGCTGAAGAATCTCAGGTCATGGTCCAAAAATTATTTTTATCAATCCAGTATTATATCATTATGTTATATCTTTATTTCCAAGGCAAAAATCTAACCTGTTACCTAACAAACCAAGTGCAGAACTTTTGCTTACTATATCGCATATAGGTCATTTAGGATAAAGTGAACACTGAAAATTTAACCTTAGAAAAATATCACTAGCCGTTACTGCATATGATTCAACATTAACTGTAGTTTCCGTACTGCTTGTATGGTTGGCAGCGAAGTTACGCAATATAGTTCCGTGTTTTTTCCTATTTAAATTCAACAATACCGAAGCTAATTAAACTAAAATCGACTTAAATTTATTTTATATAATTAATATTTTTTAAAACTGTACCAATTCATACTGATTGCACAATTTATCTTACACGCGCAAGAATCAAGTGACGTCTCAAGAGAGGTTAGATATTTCCTGTCGTTAGATGTTACTTGGCGGAAAGATACGAATTGGCTGAAAATAGAATTTTAGCAGGGCTCTACTGAGTGCTCACTTTATCCCGAACACCCTATACTTATTGTTATTAGTTAGACGGTTATGTGATGTCACGAGGCTAGTTGGGTAGGATGAAATTTCAGCTTGATGCGTTCAAATAATAAATGGAGTAGAGTTTTCAATCGTTAAATAAGTCACGAAGCACTGAATTCCTATCAGGCTTTTAGACATATCTTGGCGATGAAGCAAACATTGTCACGTTACTCATAAAACCTACGCACAGTCAGTAGGTTACTTACTATGTCCGCCGTTTGCAAGTGGTGGTAAAGTGAGAATATTTTACGACCCTTTAACAAAAAAGGTCTTAAGAGCCGATGAGGGTGAAGTGAAGTGAAGGGACAACACAACAGCATTATCCGAGCCAGGATTCTAACCCAGGACCTCTCACACCGTAGACCGGCGCTTAACCAACTTCGCTACGGAGGTCGGCTTTTGCAAGAGGAATCAAACCACGTTTAATTTTAGAAACCTCGTGTAGTAGGTAAATTTATTTTCGTGTAGTTCATATGCAAAAATAAATATACGAAAATAATGAACAAAATATTTTCCTGTACAAATCCAACGTAAAAATTATATATATTTAACGTAGTAAAGACTCATAATTAGTAGGGACCCTGGTTTTTCGCGAAAATAATTTTGCCCCAGTTTGTTTCGGTGTCCTACGCGCACATCTGCAGTTCTGCTTCGTGGTCAATGATTGGATATTTTAACTGTCTCGAGCCTTGGGATTCTACCGACAAATGACAGCCGTAAGGTGTTGCAGAGACTTTATTGTAATTGGCTCAGACAATGATTAGGGCCCTGTAGTTTTCGCGAAAAGATTTTTGCAGCTCTTTGTTTCAGTGCCTTACGTGCGCACCTGCATCTCTGCTATGTGGTCAGTGATTGTATGTCTTAACAGCCAGCGTGTGAAGGTTAAACTCGCAAATCACAAACGTGATGTGTGGCAGTTGTCCGAGTACTGATTGGCGCAGTCAAATGAATAACGTCTCTGCACAAAAACACTCTGTCAATAGCCATGAAGTTGAGCTGCAGGTGTGCACGTAAGACACTGAAACAAAGTGGGGCAAAATTGTTTTCGCGAAAAACCAGGGTCCCAAATAATTAGAGACCGGAAAAAATTCGCAGATTCACAGACCTGTAGGCTAGCCTGCAAGAATATTTCAGAACTGAAGCAGACCGCAAATGCTTATTAGCTGCATGTTGGTAAAGTGATATAGGCTATGTCTGTTATAGTTAAGTATCCATTATTGGCTCCAAGACTTCCCTGAGCTGTCAAATAAGTCGATGGCCATTTGCCAAAGTGACCCACACTTAAGATGATGGAATTCTAGATTGTGCCCAAACGAAAACGCGAATTTTTTCAGGTCTCTACTCATAATTAATAAAGACTTCGTTGCCGGAAACTGACTGTACATAAAATTGTATATTCCCAGCAACCAAATAATTTCATGGTCATAAAATGCTATCAATAAAATGTTTCTATGTGTTACAGTATTTTGAATCATACGTGTGTTTATATTAGAAAAATACTTTTAGAAAGTAATACGGTTTTCAAAATGTAAGTTATATTTCAAAGCGAGGTGAGTGAAAATCGAGGACACGAATTTTTACTCTCGATTCGAATATACAGAAACTCCTTATTTTTAATCATGGAAAGAACATTGACATATGACATCAGATAATTTATAAGAAGTAAATCGACTCTACGTTATTTCTGGAAATTAGCAAATGTATAGTTGTACATATTAAACCAGCGAACTTCACGTTCTCTTCATCCAGTACAATTTTGTTGCTTTAAGTCACACAATCTGTTTTTAGTTCTATAATTTCAGTAAATATACATCCCGTCAGCAGGTCATTAGTATATATACTGCTTTCAATGTTCTTCTGCCAAGGTTTAATTGTAACTGTTCCATTTGCTGAGCTCAGAAAGATATTGCCAGTGACCGAGTTAGTCACATTTTCATGAAGTGGATTGTTAACAGAGTTTTACTAAAGATTTTATAGTTAGTTTTTACATC
Source organism: Medauroidea extradentata (assembly GCA_003012365.1). NCBI lineage: Eukaryota > Metazoa > Arthropoda > Insecta > Phasmatodea > Phasmatidae > Medauroidea > Medauroidea extradentata. The sequence continues at coordinate 16,052 of PNEQ01102797.1, forward strand.
ACAGAATTTTCTCATGCTGTGAGTTTTGTACCCATAACTCATCTGCGAGTAAAGCCCATGGAAAATACGTTATTTACAGTAGCAATCTGGCTGGTGAGTAAAACGTAAGTAAAACATTGCGGAGATTCCTTGCCTTAAAACGCAGTCAACCCGAAAGCAATACTGTTGTGTGTCGACCATAAAAAACAAACGTTATTTCTTCCGTCGTTAATGATACACAGTTACTACCGCCATCACAGACAGACCATAATTAACATTTATTCGAAGACAGAGAGTATAATTAGACATATTTATAAATATAAAGACTCTTTAATTAACACAGTATAATTATTTAATTTTTACTTCAGCATTACTGATTTTTTCAGTATGAATTCCTGTGTTAACTTTTGTGACGATGACATTTAAAAGACGGTCAAATCGTAACCATTTAGTACAAGTAGCAGAAGCTTCCAGGACCTTAAACCTACTATGCGTTAGCAGTAAATTGCTGACTGGATTTATTTTCTTGGACATACTCCATTGCGAAATAAATGACTGTCAAAAGAAAACTAAAAATAAGACAAGAAAACATAAATAAGCAGAGTATGCTTTAGTCATCAGGATACATACACAACATGAAATTCCAAAACTGGAATATGGTAAGGTAAAACAAGGAACAAAACAGAAAATAAAGGAAATAACAAAAATATATAAAAAACCTAAGTTGACATGCGACACAACGATGAGACGAAACAAAATCACAAACAGAAATACAGCAAACGACACAACGATGAGACGAAACAAAACACAAAGATGTTTGACACAAACAGAAAAAACAACAAACGACACATGCAACATAATTTGTAAAATAAATAAACAGAAGCTACGAAAAACTATTGTAAATTTTGCAGGAAAATTCTGGGAATATACAAATATTTCAGTACATATGTGTGTGTGTACATTTGCAGTTAATTTCCTGTACATTTTACAGCACGTGTTTGAAGTGAAACAAAATATATTTCGGCAACCAGTTTCCAAGAAAATTTTCTGTACCTGTAAAACTAATAAACATTTATTACAATCGTTCCTACAGGTATTTTGAAAATTCAGACCACTTTAAAACCTGCGACTATGTTGAGATATTAGTTTACAAGCGGTTTATGGTTACGTATGTGTATATATAATGAGAGAATGAGAAATATTCACAAATATTTGTATAGAATATGAGAGATTAACAGAGAACAATATTATGACTGAAAAAGGTAAATATAGTCCTACTCAGATAAAGGTTTAGTTAGTAGGGTAAAACGGAAATTTATTGGCGCAACAAAATAATTTGTACAAGACAAAATAAATAAATTTGTTGCAGAAACACGTTCAATTGGTTGTTACTATATTATTAACTAAGTTTAATATTTAGTCAGTGCAAATATTGAGCGTATATGTTTATGCCAAGCCATTAAAAATCTAGTGGTAACACCGAGAATCAAACCCGGAACCTCTTATACTGAGAACCTATCTTTAGCATCTATAGCTAAGACCGAACGTTGGTCTTTCCAATAGGTACATGGCTTGTAATATCTATGACATTAACACAGATGTATACAAACAAATATTACGTATTTATTTTCCGTGTTCTGTAGTTATTTTTTTTTATCGGGATTGCTTGTACCAAACTGAAGCATTATTAAATTAACTTAAAAATATAGCTATAGAGATAACTGCCACAGAGTTTGCAAAAATAACACTCGCAGTGTGATTGCAAACTACAACAAAGAGTACGTTTGTGTATTTCCAAACAGATTATTATATTTGCGTCAAATAAACCTTTTGTCAGACGTAAATAACTTGTTAACTCAAGCAAATATTTATTTCGCCAAAATAAAAAATTACTTGGTACACATTTCTTTCAGTGTAGAAACACGGAGATACAAGCAGAGAAAGAGACAGAGATACCGACACAGAGCCAGAAATGTACATACATGTAGAGACAGATATAAGGTACCTGAGCCGAATATGACTGACATTAATTATATTACTAATATAACACATGGATGATGTAAGACAGATATTTATGAATGGTGTATGTTCATACTGGAGACTAGTGTGTTTCGATCCCACATAGATCTCGACATTACCACACAATGGCGACAAGTGGGCCATATTGAGAACTGAGCCATATTCAGTACAGGTACTTTAGAACGAGAGAAAAGCGAAGAGGGGGATGGAAAACCGTTAAATTTTTTTCTTTCTGTTTAGTAGAGCAGGAAAAGTGATAGGTAATCTTTGGTACCACGGATAGTCGCAATCCTGGTACAAGAGTGGTGTTGCGATCTAACATGTACCCCGGTACTGCGGGCGTGTTGTGCCGAGTGTTATCTCTGCTTTGTCGCGTCGGCGTTGCGGTAACGACACGTCGCGGCTTCCTGGAAAAACTGAGTACGTGGCTTGGGTCAGCGAGACATGATTTTATCCCTCCTCTTCTTTCCCGCGCGGCGTGGTTGTAATTTACGGATGACGTCGCTACGGGAGAAGGCATGTGTTAGCGGTGGGTCGCAGCCGAGCACATACACCCACAACACCCGCACGCACAGAGAAGGTTTCGTGTTGCACGTAACAACCCCCTGCTGACACGTACGTGCGCTGAACAACACACCCCTCGCGCCGGCTCGCCCCCTGGGGTATCGACTTCCTTCCGACGTCGTGCGAGCTCTCCATCTAGCTGCGTTCCACCGCCCTCGCGCGGCAAATAAACCTCTCTCTGTCGCGTCGTGCCGCCGTCAGCGGGAGGCTGCGGAGGAAAAAAACAGAGGTTTCAATCCGCCATGCTGCTGATACTCTGCTCATAGGCGTTGCCCCGAGGGGTACGTGTAGCCCAAATTTCAAAATACAAAATAAACTAAAAAAGAAAAAAGTACGGTTTTTTTTCCTACAGAGCAAACAATGTGACATTTCACCGTCTCTTTCATGCCACAGATTTTATTTTAATTATTTCATTTGTCAGACACCCAGACCTAATATTGTTTTACTGTAACGTATTTTTATTTTAACTGTAATTTAGTATGTTCGGCTTAAATAATCACATTGTTCTGATAATGCACTTCATGCACCCAATTTGTCAACCAATTAAGTGTTTTACTCCCCTCTTAGACAAGAAACAGTTTTTTTTTTTAAGTTCTCAGACTTTTGAAGGTTTTGTAATAAAGTTCTTAGCTAAGCCCTAGACTGAATGGACGTGTAATGGATGGACCTCTTCAAGATTTGAAGATTATTTCTCCGTGACGTCTGCAAGCAACATCGATACGCCACAAATGAGCGTCCTGGAGCTTTATTTGCAAGAGGGGAAATATTTTTATCCTATAACGAAGGCAGTAAGAAGTAGTTTAATGGTATAGGCATTTCGGAATAAAGTGAGCACTCGAAAAAGCCCTGCTAAAGATCTATTTGCAGCCAATTCGTATCTTTCCGCGTGTAGCAGCTAACGACGGGAAAAGTCTAACTCCTGGGACACGTCACTTTATGTTTGCGCGTGTAAGATAAATTGTTCAGTCGATAGGTGCCTATATAGTTTGATAAAAATAAGTTTATTAATTATATAAAATACAACTATATCGCTGTCGGTTGATTTTGTTTCCGTATTGTTGTATTTAAGTACGAATAAACACGGAACTATGTTGTGTTATTTCGTTGCCAACCATACAAGCAGTAAGGTGACTATCGGTAATGTTGAATAATATGTAGTAACGGCTAGTGATATTTTTCAAAGGTTAAATAATTAGTGTTCACTTTATTCCGAACGGCCTAAATGTAGAATGCCTGCATTAATCATCATATCACCGTTAGTCAAGCTGCCACCATCCTAATGCTTCTTAGAATATCCCATTAAGCCTGCTGGACTATATATTTTACACCCACTACAAGACCCTACTTACCGCTGATTTTTTGCCGAAAACATTAACAACGAACACATCAAGTTTAAAGGAATTTCATTACATGTTAACTTGGCTGGTTATTTTCTTTATCCTAGTAATTGTTGCTTGTGTTGCAACTTTTATTTTCCTATAAACAAATATTCACTAAGCATATATTATAAGCCATAGCAAACTATTTTGACATTGGTTTTACTTTATGAAGTGTTCAGGCGCCCAGTACTCTTATATTGACATATTTTAATAGTTGCTGGTACCGGTTGACTTTTACTAGTATAGAATATTTTTACCTATACATACGTGTATTTTGGAATTCATACACACGTCGGGTACATGTTATCCACAGCATTGATAACGTACGTGTACCGGCGTTATTTACGTGGTGCCTGTGAGAAGCCAGACGCTACAATAATTTGCTTATTTCAGCTCTTTGATGTAGTTGTATGCATAAACAGAGTGATTGAAAAAAAAAAACCGACAAACGTTGGCAGGAGATCTTTTAGGAAAAAAATAAGACTAATATCTTAGAACCACTTTTACATAAATTGATTATTAAGGGAGCTGTTCGCTTCCAAAAGTCGAATTTTGAAATGATTGAATTATAATATTTCAGAAAATAATTGCCTTGAACCGACAAATAGGCGAATAGTGTTTTATATAATGGAGATCATTCATCTCGGGGAATGTGGTTGGAAATATCAACCCCCTTTGTTGTGGAAATGGGGGTTGCCACCCTGCGTTTGCGTGAAACTTATTAACGAACACTTGCAAGAGATTTATTTCATGTATTTATTAATCAGCACGTTAAAATTAACAAAAAAGGTTGTCTTGTCCGAACACTCTAAGGTGAGTAGTTTGCGAGAAATTCGTGGTGACTTTATTCAAATCAGAAGCGCTTTGCCTGATAGGTAGGCAATCCACTACACGGGACGTATAACTATGATGAAAGACGGACACGACATTAATATTATTTACCTATGTACACGACACTCCACACATTAAAATTACAGAGGGCGCTGTGTTACAAAATGAACTAAACGGGGTAGGTTCTCAAATGTCTCATCTCGTATCACGTGCAGGTTTTATTTCATTAATTAAATGTAAAACGCCCGTATTGGTCTGAAAATCGCCAACAATTTCCACCCGCATTATCCTTATTAAAAATTAAAACAAATTAAACGTGCAACGTACCGCATACAAGGTTTCGTAAGGTGGTGGGCAAATGTAAAGTGTAAGCCTAAACCTGTGTTTATTGTAAACATTGCAACCGATTAAGTACCAACCTCTGCGATTTCCGTCGCTGCCGTCACAAGTTAACATAGTAGAACCAATAAGGGTTGCAACCCTGTTGTTGCATAACTCTTTGTAATTCTGAAGCCTAATTTGTTATGTATTTTTGGTATTGTTGGCGAATTTCATACCGATACGGACGTTTTATATTTAATTAAAGAAATAAAACGTGCTCGTGATACGAGATGAGACACATCAGAATCTACAACGTTTAATTCATTTCGTAACACAGATAGCGCCCTCTGTAATTTTAATGTGTTAAGTGTCGTGTACATAGGTAAATAGTAGTAATCCGTCTTTCATCATAGTTACACGTCCCGTGTAGTATATTGCCTACTTGTCAGGCAACGCGCTTTCTGTTTTGGATAATGTCACCACCAATTTCTCGCAAACGGTTCACCTGAGAGTATTCAGACAAGACGACTTTTTTGTTAATTTTAACGTGATAATTAATAAATACATGAAATAAATCTCTTGCAAGTATTCGCTATAATAAGTTTCATGCAAACGCAGGGTGGCAACCTCCATTTCCACAACGAAGGGGGTTGATATTTCCAACCACATTTCCCGAGATTAATGATTTCCATTATACAAAACACTATTCACCTATTTCTCGCTTAATGGCAATTAGTTTCTGAAATATTATAGTTCAATCATTTCGAAATTCGACTTCCGGAGGCGCACGACTCCCTTAGTAATCAATTTCGGTAAAAGTGGTTCATAGATTTTCGTCTTATTTTTTCTAAGGAATCACCTGCCAGTGTTTGTCGGTGATTTTCCAATCATCCTGTATATCAATGTTTGTTTTTGTGTACCGGATCACTGTTGTTCCGTGCTGTATTTTCAAGTTTTTTAAAGCGAATGTACCTTCCTCTTTTCACCAGAAAAATTCAAATTGAGTTACGTTCTTGTTTATTTCTTCGTCACGAATAAACATAGCCTACTTCAGTTACCATGATTCGAGTAACAAATATTCGTTATGTAGGTAGCAATAGAATGAATAACAAACTAATTTTTTTTTCATAACCTGCACTGCCTCCTTGATTGTGACATGACCTGCCAATGCAAGGAGGAACATAACTGCAAATATGAGAATAACAATAATTTTAGAGCTTATCAATGTTTACATTCAAATTGGGCTATGTCGACAACCGTCCCGTAGTGACCCCATGTTCATATGAACTGTTTTGATCACAATGACCAATATTATCACCTCCCAGAATATATTCCTTTCCTCACGGGACAACCTGTATTGTTTATCGTACAGCAGCCTTACACGTTTTTGCGTGTCGTAATTTTAAACTCTTAGGTTTCTTGCGACAGAGAACAACACTCTTCAGCTATAGTTTGCCCCTTATAGCGAGCAGCTATTGTGTTCTCCGCAAGAGAGTACTATCTTCTTCGTTCAGCTTACGTTGAACTAAACTTTGTATTTTGTTCTTTGTTCCTGCAAGTCGAGATTAATAAAGTTTTGTGGCGAGCGCACGATGTTTTATTGTTCGTTTGAAGAAAGTTTAAGATGAAGGATGCATTGAGTAGTGCGAAAAAATCATGAACGCAGGGCACGAAGTGAGAGTATCATATTTTTCTCCCTGAAGTATCCCCTCGATATGATTTTCAGGATCCTTGAGTTGGAAGCTCTCATCACAAAACTAGACCACAATATTACTGTGCTGCTTATTCGAATACGTGGATTATTTGAACGGGTATGCTAGGAATAACAATATGTAATAAATACAAAATTAAAAATTTGTGTTACATTTACTTTTGTAATACTATTGTGATGGAACGATAAAACTGTTTTGAGTAGCATTTCGAAGCTCCTGGGTTACGATTTCATGTGGCTGACAAGAGTACTTTTGGACGTGTAAATTAGTATTTAATAATTTATTCGACTGAATCGCTGTTTAATATTTTGTGTTTACCAAATTTCTTTGGTTATTAAAATCTTAATACGTATCTTAAATAGTTTTTTTTACATCGATCCAGAATATTATGCTGGCGATCTGAAGTAGCTTCTTATCACATGATTTCAAAACTAAAATCAATAAATACTACCATGTCTTCGGCTTCATGCTTTTGGTTAACGAATAAATCATACTCTACCTCGAGATTCGTACCACAAAGCCATTCAAAATAAACAAATAATTACTAACACGAGGTGACATCACCATTTGATGCATTATAAATAGACCTACATTTCGATTTTTGGCATTGATATACTCTAAGTTCAACTAAGTACAAAAGTATCTTGGCTTGTAGGTACGACAAACATTGTGTAGAATTTTTTATTCAGCGCTACATGTTGGGTCTCACCTCTCGGGATGAATTTCTATTTACTAATCGCAACGTTATTTTTATTATAATAACTAAAAAAAAAGTTATTTTAGTGCCTTAAAATTTTACTAAGACCGTCGGATTTAATCGCTAATTTTTATATTCCCATTGCCAGAAGACTCTGGAACTTCTGTTTATGATTTAAGGACATTGACTAATTACGTCATAATTATTTGTCAGATGTTATGGATATGAGTTTACTGCAGGGATTTATATTTTACCTGAGGGTGTTAGGGAACTACGTATTTTAGATAAAGAGTAACTAACAACCAGTACAAGCGAAAAACTAGTACTTTCAACCTGGCTTGTGAAGTCTCACCTTACCAGCATAGTCCTGGGTCCTGGCAAGGATCAACAATATTATAAAAATAATGGAAGTTTTTAACTCGTACACATTATGGGACACCTACCATACTTCAGACTGTATAGAAACAGTACTATTTACGTATAGGAAACAGTTTTAAAATACCTCCTTTCTTAATGCTCTTATAGGTCATTCCATTCGCGATATAATTAGTACTTTTGACAGCCTTCATGTCTAGAATAGTAATTAAAAAATATAATTAATTGTGAACTTATATGTTAAACTTTGAGTATAGTACAATCTATATGCTTCTATTGTTTCTTAGGTTTCCTAGCTTATATTACAAAGTGGCAGAAAAAATTTAAATTATCTGGAAAGAAAAAAGTGACTAGTGCTTCGAAAGTGCTCACTTTATCCTGAACCACCTATATACATCGGTGTGGAAAATTTACAAATAATTTTTACGGTGTAGGGATCAGCGACGAAATATAATGGCAAGAGTCATGGCAGCACCTCACGAAAACCCACCGTTCATGTTTTCCTTGTGCGAAAATCTGGAGCGACTTCACCGGATATTGAGAACGGGTAACCTAGCCAACGAGTGCTGGGGGAGGGGGGAACCAGGGGTGGATCTATGGGGCTAGGGGGGGGGGGGCAGACTACCCCGGGCGCCTGGTTAGAGGGGACGCTGGCGGTGTCGAAAATCTTTACTTGGGAATGAAGTGTAAATGTGTGTAAAAAAAATGCAATATCTACCAATATTTAGACTTTTACTAGTCCTGTATTTTTGTATTTTTATTAACCTTAAGCACCATATAATGTTATAAATGCAGCGTTTATATTTAGAATGCACAAATAAAACGTTAGTAATAGTAGCTAGTAAGTACAGGTGTTATGTCTCATAACTAATGTGTTTCTATAAATGTTATACTGTTATTTACACGAATACAACACAACGTATGCATAGAGCCACAATTTTATGGTGAAAAGATTTTTGCAACATTTGGTTTTGTTGCGTCATGTGCACGTCTACAGGTCTGCTACATCGCCCGTAATTGGATAATTTTACTCTCACTTGCCTTGGCAAATTACAGACGTACGGAGTCACAATAATCTTGTTCTGATTGGTGCAGTCAAATGAGAAACGTGTCTGAACAAAGACACGCTGCCAATAACCATGGAGCAAAGCTGCCGATGTGCACGAGAGACACTGAAACAAAGTGGGGCAAAAATCTTTTCGCGACAAGATACGTTTATTACTGTTGGGTTGATTGGACTGATGTAAGGAGGGGGAGGGAAGGAGGGAGGGGGAAGCAAGTCACTATTCTTGCCCCGTGCGAAGGAAAGTCTGGATCCGTTCCTGGGGGGAGCGAGTGACGAGGCTCGCAGATAGGCGATTATTTGTTTCCGACTATAATGACCTCGAGGGTGGGAATGCAACAAATTTCGCAGATAATTAGTATCTGTGTGTCGAGCTTTTGAAATGCAAATAATCGGTTTCACAACTGACCTAAAATGCGTGACGTAACATGCCAACACGACACTGCAAATAATTTTCACTAGAGCGGCGATGAGTTTATTGACGATCAGCCGAGCAAAAACACGAACCGATAATCACTGGCAACTGTAGGTGTCGTTTGCCGACTCTCTCGTCAGCAGCAAATAGAATCGACGTGTTCGGGCTTTGATGAAGTTCACCTGTAATGAGAGGTCGTCTACACAATCTATTTGGACATTATAATTGAAGCACGGTTGCAGTAGGCTCAAACAAATACACGCCACATTAGTACTGACGTGGATGGTTGTGCAATATAAGACTAGCAAGGGATCGTGTGCTTGATGTTCAAGCGGTGTCGTTTGCACAGGTTACATTTATCGTTAAACACTTTCAGTTTGGTTTATCGCCCGTGAAACAGAAAACTACCTCACACGAATCCGCATTTCGAATAGTTGAAAACCACGTCTGGTAGTATACTGTGACTTTGAATTTTTTTTTCAAAGCAACATAACTTTAATATGAAAGAATACCTACATTGTTTTTATTACAAATATATCATAATTGGTATCTTGTTTTATAATGATAACCGTAATAGTTTTTCAGATTTTCTCATTCAAAATATCACCAGTTTTGATATGATAATAGGCCAAAATCAAAAAATATATATGATATATATATATATATATATATATATATATATATATATATATATATATTTATTTATATATGTGCAAAGGAACGTTAGGCCTACATTGCGAAACGCGTACATAGAAATGTGCATCCTATGACTGATCGTAGTCTTAAATTTTTAAAAACATTCCGTTGAAACAGTTTTGAATTGTTGTACCAGTGTGAAAAAAACTGTCTATCATGGCCCTACATCACATTTTATGTAAAATTGTATTTAAGTGACAATTGGACGGTGTTATGCCAAAACAGAATAAGTCCAATTTTTAGTTATCAGGAAAACATCTTGTAATTTTATTACATTTTAAACAGCCTTACAAAAATATTTTAGTCATGTAAAGTCTGTATAAATGACAATAGGATATACCATTAAGACCTTTAGTAAGAATAATAAAAAGCAAAAATATTTTTATACATTACTTAAAATTGGTGCTTAGTCTGTTTATGCATGACACTGTCCAATTGTCCATACAGAATAAGATGTAAACAATGACGAAAAATCACAAATAAGTTTGCTAGCTGGAAGTTTTTATGCCAGTTACGATAAAAAAAAGTATTTTGATTTTATGTAATAACTTAGTATATTGCGTAAAAACAGATTGCATTCGTGCACCCAGGATTCTTTGATTTAGTATCTATTTGAGGCATTTCTCGACGAATTTCACTATTTCTTTAAAGTGTAAAGGTGTCAATTTTTTTTTCATCTTGAAGATATTTTACGCTTACACAGCATATCAAAAGTAATATAATGAAAGTAACTTATCAGTAGAGCCACGATTTTATGGCGAAAATATTTGTGCAACATTTGGTTTCGATGCGTCATGTGCACACCTGCAGCGCTGCTACGTCGTCTTTGGTTGGATGATTTTACTCTCATTTGCCTTGGCAAATAATAGATGTACAGACTCACAATAATCTTATTCTGATTGGTGCAGTCAAATGAGAAACGTGTCTGAACAAAGACACGCTGCCAATAACCTTGAAACAGAACTGCCGATGTGCACGTGAGTCACTGAAACAAAGTGAGGAAAAATCTTTTCGCGACAAAATCGTGGCCCTACTTATCAGGTTTACTGCAAACTCTTTTTAAATAATTTAAATATTATATAGGCCTACGGTTACTTAGCAAATATGTCGAGCGAGTACAAATTTTCGAAATGTGTTTAAACACAAATTTGTATTTATCTTGCATGATTCTTGAAGTCATGTAAATGAAAAAATAGTTTTCTTATCAGCAACTTTCTCCGTACGTATTTTTTTTTCATTAGCCTGTATTCACTTAAAAAAGATTTGAGAAAACTTAAAAGTGAGTCAAAGGTAAACCAATTAATAAAATTCAATGACATCCCGTGCTGAAGTTGAGGGTTGTTAGGAATTGTAGTGGCATGAAATATTATGTAACGCTGACTTTACACGCCCAAAATCATAATTTGT
>PNEQ01102797.1:27609-44199 GCA_003012365.1 Medauroidea extradentata
TGAACTCATCGAGGCTTTCCAAAATAGCTTACAACCAGCATGTAATATTGAACCCCGAACCTCGTTCTGCCTCATCTTGTTCTAGTTGAAATTGTTCTTTGCCCCTATGGCATAGTTATTGTAGCATATTTTAGTGTGTGTATGTGTGTGTGTTTTTATATATATATATATATATATATATATATATATATATATATATATATATATATATATATATATATATATAGGGCCATATAAAAGACTAGTAGTATCTAATAAATGAAAGGTCTTATATCATTGATCAATAAACAAAATATTGTCGGGTACCATTTTTAAGAAAACTTATTAGTTACATCCCGAATATATTAAACTTTTTCCACACCTTTTATAGAATATTTTGAAAATGTAGGCACGACAGCCTGCGAGATATTTTCAGCTCCACTGTCATCAGTGTTGTTTATCTAATCATAACTGAAAATAAATTATATATTATTTTATTTCGACGAACACGCAGTTGAAAACAGCAACAGTAAACATACCATTATTATCGCAGGTAATGCGTATAGTTAAACATTTTGCCCTGTTATTTCTTTATAAACACAATGACCTCTTCAGTTCCAGTTTTTGTACAAATATCCATATCTGCAAATTTAATGTTCTTAAAATAGTAGGAACTCAGCACATACATTATTTGAATTCTATTGGAATTTCATTGTTGTCACAAGTGTTACGTATATTTCACATATTAAACAAATACTTTGGAAACTAAGATACAAACATAATTTTTGTATCAGCCCACGCGTTCCTATGGAGTGTGTGAAGATTATGTGACATTTGGGCGTACCACTTTTGCATGTCTTCCCTTCACTAAAGTAAAACATATTACTGTCAAAAAACAATAATTAAAGTGGTTTAATGTAACAATATTTGTTTTCTCATAGAGGAAGAATTGTAAAAAGTTATTTCCAACGTGATGCGTTGTGTTATAAGTGAGGTCGAGATAGTTAATGGTGAAAACTGTGCTAATAATGTACTTGTATGTTTCATTGAATAGTTTCTTATAAACCTTGAATACTTTATGGTGTTTTCGAAAATAATTTTAATACGTTTCCTAGTATTTTTGATAAATAATATTTTACTACTCTGCTGTGAATAGCGAACAGGTTACAAGAAAGTTTATACTGATATTATTTCATTATTTCAATTGGACACAATATTCCGTACTTTTATACATGTCTCTAGTAAAAGACTACATCTTTCAATGTAGCAACCTTGCAATGAAGGGTCGCTTTAATAAATATTTAAGATCTCCAACGACAACGCACTGTCTTGATTCGTCGGTATGTAGGAGAGAACGAACATATTATCACGTGTTTACAACAATTGTCTTTATTAAGGGGCCTGCCTACCTGCGCTTCGAACGCGTTGCAGCGAGTTACTACTATTTTTTTTGCCGAAACTATTTATCTCGCATTATATTTGTATGTCTACGAACAGAACAAACACTTCTAACTATGTCGCTGTAGTTTAAAAAATTCGTCACGTTAATTAGAAACATCATTTTCGGGCCTCTCAAAATATAAAAAAATAGCTATTCCCGGCTGCTGTATCTGGAAAAGTAACAACCGGATTAGAAAAACACAACCACAGAAACAAGCTTTAGCCTTTGAATTATGCTGCCCACAAATAAAATATTGTGTTCATCTCTTGAAGTCCAATGAGGAAAAGGATAATAGTAAAGCCCTGCACGACAACTGAGTGGCTTGCGCTGAGAGGCGATAATGCATTGCATATGTCGGACAACGGCAACCTTACCGCCCCTGCCTCACACACACACACACACACACACAGACGCAACCTGTCTAGGGGTGTTCCCTAACTAAGGTACCTACATAAATTTTGTATCAGTAAAAGAAAACAAACAGAACAATTTCCCCACGGATCTACACTCTAAATCTGAATTAGTGAATATTCACTGATCCACGCTGGTGTGTGGAGCAGTTTCAACATTTTGAATAAGTGAAAATAGTCACTGTTTTATTAGTGAATATTCACTTATTTCCTTTAAGAATTTCAACATTACACAAGTGAATCAGTGAATATTCACAGTTTATCCCGTTGTTTTCAAAGAACAGATTTCACTTATTGAATCAATGAAAAAATAGCTGGAAAATCTGTGAACATTTACTAATTAATTTGTGGAATGTTGGCACTCTTTATCGGCATCAGTGAATAGTCACTAATTTCACAGTGGTTTCTCACAGAATCGATTTGTTGAAACTGCTCCATCCATCGGTGTGAATCAGTGAATATTCACTAATTCAGATTTAGAGTGTAGGGACCAATAATTTTCGCAGCTATGTTTCGTGGCCAGTGATTGGTAGAGACAGGAAAAATTCGCGAGTTCACTGACCTATAGGCTAACCTCCAAGAATATATGCGTATTCAAGTAAACAACAGCTGCTTACTGACTGTCCGCTAACTCAGTGAGACCACATGATTAGGCCAGAATTTACATGATTCTTAATCATTGGCTCAGTTCCCTCCAAGATGTGCCAAATGTATCAAGAACCAATTGCTTAAGCGGCTCGAATTTACAGTTGTTTAAATCCTAGCTTGTATATAAAAGAAAACGCGAATTTTTCAGGTCCCTAGTTATTGGATGTTTTAACTCGCAAAGTCTTTGGGTCCTGTCCGCAAATGTGTGGGTTGCAGTTAACCTTGTTCTGATTGGCACAGTCCGATAAGTGATGACTATGCACGTAGACACGCTGCCAGTAACCATGACGGAAAACAGCAGATGTGCATGTAAGGAATTGAAACAAACTGGTGCTAAAATATGTTTGCCGAAAATTCCTGCCCCTACAGCTGTCCTAATGTGATTTTCTAAAACGTCGTTCAGGCGTATCACACAAACTGTTGACCAACAGCAGAAGCAACGAATATTTAGGAATTCACAAGTGAAACAGCCGGTAGGACAGAGAACTGTCACACACGCCAGCAACATGGGGGATACGCCAACCGCCAATCAGCATCTTCCTCTTTGACATATATAAAAACAAAAAAATAAGTACATTTTTGTATTTAAAAATATTTAAATTTTAAAATTCAGCATTTTTATTAAATACAAAAATTATTAAATTAAATTTGTTTTTATGTGTGTCATTTCATAGCCTACAACATTGTCATACACTGTGAATTTTTTCTGTTTGGTATGTCAGTTGGTTTTAGTGACGTACATAAATCCGTAAAATGCAAATTTTGACGTGTACGGCTCATTACGCGAAAACTATGAGAGATACAACAATTTTCGAAGAGGAAGATTTAGTCACAATTTATGTATAAAATTCTAAAATAAGAAAAAAATATCTGGTACAAATATATAAAAAAAAAAAAAGAAAGACGTTAAAAACTGATGTGAACCGCGCCCTTAACATGCAGGAACCAAGCAGACACGAGGCTTGTATTAACAAAGCCGGGCAGCCAATAAGCGGCGAAGTTCGCCCGTATCAAATGAGGCGTCACGTATTTCACGTCTGTATTAGTGTACAGTCAGCGGAAACAATCAGAAGAACACATAGTGACTTGGAGTACAGTCTGCTGCCGGATAATAACGTGAAGTTACAGGTCCTAAGCTCTGAATCGCCGGCCTCCGCAGCTTGTATCTAAAACCAACTGATATACCAAACTCAAAAAAAATCTCAGTGGATAAATACATTGCAGGCTACAATGACATGCTCATGAAATTTAAGAATAAAAATTATTTGTACTTTAAAAAATTGCTGAAACAGAAAATAAAAATTTAAAAAGTTCAATAATTTTTTTAAAAATACAAATAATGTTTATTCTTTAATTTTATGAGCATGTCATTGTAGCCTGCAATGTCTTTATCCACTGTGATTTTTTTGAGTTTGATATATAAGTTGGTTTTAGTGTAGTCGTTAAAACGGAAACATGCAAAATATGACTTTAACAAGCCATTACGCGAAAACGATGAGAGATAAAAAAAATTCATAAGAGCCAAATTTAGTCACATTTAGTGTCTAAAATAAGAAAAAAAATATCTGGTACAAACACAAAATAAAATATTGATGATGAAATTGCGGTAGCCGCGCCCTTAAGCCGACCTCCCGTAGCTCAGTTGGTTGAGCGACCGACTTGGATACGAGGGGTTCTGGGTTCGATTCCCAGGTTTGGTTGGGTGTACAATTTGTGTTTGTCCGTTAGCGTCCTTTCAATTGTCAGTCACCAAATACTGTAACAACTGGGGAATGGTCAAAAATACTAAAAAGCAGTAAAGGGGGGATGTTTGGCTCGCTGGCGATGTTGCGACCTCGCCAAGGAGCCTAACATGTAATTAAATGAAAAAAAAAATAAAAGAAAAAGAAACAAATTGGTAGCATGCCGGCCTACGGTACGAGAGATTCTGGGTTCGAATCCCAGAACGGAGATTGATGTTTGTGTCGTTTTCTTAGTTTTACATAGTTTGTAAGCCGTCCCTTATTAAGGGAATGGGTCCGAGTTTCTCGGCTATAGAGATAATTATTTTTTGAAACCCATAAGAGAACCGATATCATAATAATGGTTTATGACTTTGTTGTAAATTGGTTTTACTATGTAATATAATTTTTCGAGACAAACGCTATACAGATTTTAGCTAATGTATCAATTAAAACGAAAAGTTAGCTGCTATCGTGCTGCTGCCTTCTGTCTAGACAAAACCAGAGTACGTAGTTTAAGTCAAAATAGAGGCCTGAAAAATTTGCGTATTCTTTTGGCCCCAAGCTGGAATACCAGCAACTATAAGATCGCGCTACTTTCGCAATTG
Source organism: Medauroidea extradentata (assembly GCA_003012365.1). Lineage (NCBI taxonomy): Eukaryota > Metazoa > Arthropoda > Insecta > Phasmatodea > Phasmatidae > Medauroidea > Medauroidea extradentata. Next base: position 32,417 of record PNEQ01102797.1, read on the forward strand.
GCCCGTGACTTATTTGACACTTCCTGTAAGTGACTTAGCTAATAGTACAGAAGCAACTAAATGCAGGCTCATATCACTGCGTCATGGAGCAACTAGTGAGCAGATAACGTCTGCTTGAATACACACATGTTCTTGGAGGCTAGCCTGTTGGTCAGTGAACACGCGAATTTTTTCCTGTCTCTAGTCATAACAAAGTTACGGAGCGATTTTACGATATCTTCTCCCGTGTATGTTAAAAAAACTGTTATCGTCAAACATGAAGAAACGCGGGCCCCGGAGGCCGTAAATAAACCCTCCAAAATAAAATTAATAAAAACTATTCATATGTGTAGTGCCTATTTGTACACGCGTTGCGCTCTTATTTAAAAGTATTAAACTTCGGCTGGCACACGCAGCATCGTAACTACGGACTGTGACGTCACAACTCACCGCATGTGTAATATGTGGTTCCTGCTGGGACACGACCAGCAAGCCGGCAGGTCGATGACGAAGACGTATCGTGTGCTCCGAGCTTCTCATCAATTACAAGCGTGCGACGCTTGCAACCGTCAGTCAACTGTCACCCGCCTGCATCTACAATGCATGAGGACTCTCGTCTGAGGCGATGCAGCTGCCAAAGCACCTGCGTGGGTGGTAGGGCTCCGAAACCTGCAAGCGCGCGTCGGCTAGTAGTTGTGTCAAATCGCTCAAATGTTTGGTGACAACATTGTCTTCATACACTGTAGAATATTGCGTTTTATAGGTATAATTAGACACAATAGTTGCTACAGTTCAACTGTTTTCAGACGCGTTACAAACTGACAAAATTCAAAAACCAGAATTCTCATTGGTCCAGTCAAATAACGGAAAACCTACATCGAACACATAGGCCTAAATGCTAAATTAGAACCTAGCAAACAATCGAGCCGATAAATCATTCACTCTGATCATAATCTCTACGTGAAAGGCACTGAACTGGTACGGGACATTATGTGTATGTATGTATGTATGTATGTATGTATGTATGTATGTATGTATGTATGTATGTATGTGTATATAAATGTATATATAAGCCATTCGTTCGAATACAATTTAATGAGGCGGGCGTTCTGAAAGTTTGCGTGAACTTCTAAAGTCCTCACGAACGCCTCATGCAACTACCGGTTTAGTTGTCAGGACATGTATGCAGATAACTACAGTGGCCAATTTAAAAGTAAACAAGTGCAGTTTAACAATCTTTCTGTTTCCCATGCCAGAATGACTTCGGCTGTAGCTACAAAATTGTTGGATTCACAAATTTGCCATCATAAATTGCCGTATTGTATCTGGACGTGTACAGACGATTCCACTTCTTTCTAGACGAGGTCCGGATATTCGTATAGTTAATATATTATTTTGTGCATTGGTTTCGGGTGACAGCATGTTTTTAAAACTTCTCTTGGGCAGGTACTTTACATAACGTTGCACTCTTGAGGTGTGTTACCGACACATTTGGTAAATAATGCCAGTTTTAGAGAGTAAAAGAAAATTTATTTAAAAGAGGCGGTGAAGTTCTGTTTCGTTTGATGTATTTTAAAAAGTTGAAACGCGCTGCTACAGGAAACACGTTCACGTGAAGGCTACATTTTCTCCAGGAAATGTATTCTCACCTCCCGCCGTGCAGCTGAGTGCTATTTTTACATAAAGCGTTGCTGGTAGAAGGCACAAAGTGCCAGCAATGATCTGTGCAAACGCTGCGTTGAGAATATTAAATATTCAGAAAACATTAAGCGAACATTTGAAGAAAAAAACCGACAAGCTTTTTGCCAAGGACGAGGCTTCTGCTTGCCAGTCGCTATTTGCCTTGCTTGTAGAAGTATCGTTCTAAAGTATTAACAGTTCATTTATCATTTAATATACTTCCTTTCCTTTTAACTGGTTTGCATTTCGAAACTGAGCTACTACATAGCTTACATCTTACATACAATTATGGTGAAATGAAGGACAGCTACGTATACATGTATCACTTCCGCGCTAGAAACTCTTTAATCACGTATTCATTCTCGCAACAAAATGACTCGTTGCAATTTGTATTAATAAATCATACAATGCTGCCATACCTAAGCACTAGAAACCTTCATTGCCCAACTTCTTCTTGGAGGTGAAATTGTTGGACATATTGACTGAATTCAGCTACCATCAAAGATAACTGTACTGATTAGTTTCAGGGGAAGAAACTAAATTTTAACCACTATATTGCAGTAATCAAGCTTCCTGAACACAAATGTAAGCATTGTTGACGGAATTTATCCAGAGAATTGTTGTTACTTTTAAATTTTCAAATTTGAAATGTCATCTGGCAGCAAATGTAGTCTATGACTTTTGTAAATCGTTTCAGCGTGAGTATAATATTTTAATATTTTCTAAATAATTAAAACAAAATTTAGTTTATACTATAGCTGACAAAATTATCAATCTGTTTATAAATATTCCAGTCAGTGATTGCAAGAATGTGCGCTCACGATGTCGGTATTAAATTTATCAGTGCAAGTAATTTTACAGATGACTAACTTTGCAGCAGTTTTTTTACGGTAAACGTTTAAGCGCATTGCTTCAGTTCTGCAGTTTTTACTTCGAGGACAAAAGTGATGATTGCGAGAGCAAATTTTAATGAATTTTGCACCACTTGCTGCAGTAACTATTTGGCTGCAATCACTTGAGCTCAGTTAGCCAATGCCTTTTTTCAGTAAATTTTCCATCAGGTTCTAGAATACCGGTTTGTGTTTCTGATTCGAATAAAGTAGTAATATATATATATATATATATATATATATATATATACTGTTTCGCTGTAATTTTTTATGCAACATATATAAACGACCTATTATTGCACGTAATTTGAACGACGCTGGGAGTTATCCGTTTGAGTAATTTTATGCATGCACACGTCAGACAGAAAAGCGTTCTTATGATCTTTAAGATTAAACGAACACAGTTAAAGGAAAAGGTTTTTGGTATTATTATTATTTAAAGAAATGTTGCTCTCAAATATTACGTTTTACTAATGCTGATTATTTTCCCTTATAAAATTCACTATTTTCATCCAACAATCATTTCAAGGACATCATATGTACTGATGTTTAGGAATAGCATTTTATTGTTATAAAAATGTTAGAGTGAAAAAATTAACCCACCTAGAAAAATACACATTGTCATTGTCAGTTTTAAATTATCGATATTATATGTACCTTAAGGAATATGATTAAACTTCCACACATACGTAAATATTTGAAGGACACTGAACAGCTTCCAATTCATAAATTTATATTTTCGTGAGAATCTTGTCTGTAAACTCCAAAATGGGTGCAACTTTCACAAAGTAAAACTTTCTATTTTGTTGCATAATTTTTTGTAGAACTAGCTGTCAAAGTCACAATTTTGACGTATATGTGTAGATAAGAACTAAACGATCGATTGAATTGAAACAATGGTGACAGCTAAATAGTGCGTTCCAAAGTGTAAAGCAATGATTGAAAACTTTTGTAAGCACATTTTTTTTCAATTAAATAGGCAAACATTTTTTTTCCATATTTTAAATTAATTTTCAGACTTATTAAAAATCAAAAGTTCTGTTCGTGGAGAAATCTTAGATATGTTTTGAATAGCCAACGATGCAATGTTTCATCGATATTAGTGTTTCAGTATTTATTTTAATGGCTGCACAAGAATGTCAAAATTGTGACTTTGGTAGCTAATTATAGCAATATATTTAACCTGCTGAATTTTAACTATGTGGAAAGTGTATTCCTTAGAGCGTTTAGTAATAGGCCAGAATAGCACATAAGTAGGGGTCGGAATAGTTGGTGGGTTCACTCATCTGTAGACTAGCCTCGAAGAATATTTTTTTCCTCAAGCATAAAGCAACTGTTCATTGGCTGCTCTATGACATAGTGACACCATATGATTGGGACTGTATCAATTGCTTCTTAATTATTGAAAGGAATTGGAAAATTTCTCGAATTTATTTCGGAACAAGCTTGATTTCAAACGCGTGTACGTATCGTTGACGTTTGAGACTGAATCGCTTGGCGAAAAGAACTTGGAGCTAATCAAAACTTGAGAGAAAACAAGGCTGAAATTCCTTACTATCAGTTACTGGGTGAAACTTGCTACTCAGTGGAGCAGTAACCAAGCAACAAATTGTCAGGGTGTGAGTATACACGAGACCTTGGATTTAAACGTGTGCAGGACATTGAAGTAATTAAAAATTCTACGATAGCGTAACCAACCTCCAGTAAACCGTTCACACATTAATATCATCACACTGAGGCTCCTAGCTAATGAACTCACATGTTGCACTTACGTATACACACTCCAAACAAGAATTAACTATTTCGGTGAAATCCTAGTTATATCCGTCAAAAAATAACAACTGAAGTTAGTGAAACCATGTTGATAGTTTCAGTGACTAACTTAAATGCTACTGATTGAAAAGTGGTTTTTACTTACTTTCAGCTGATCTAACCTGTATGTTTACTGATTTTCAGTGAATGATATAGGTTTATCAGTCCAAAACCGCTTGTTAACTGGAATTTCAGTGATTAACATTTCACTGATTGCAACCACTGATTCGGATTTAGAGTGTACAGAGCAGTCAAGTCTATTATGTTACCAGATTATAATGCGAATTTTACACGTCTCTGTACGTAAGTAGAGTTAATAATTTTAGCCGGAAGGAATTTTGCATCAATTGTTTCCATCCTTAGGCGCACATCTGTAGATCCGTTTTATGTTCATCGACTGATGCTTTTGTGTCTCAGCAGAGGACATACTGATTCTCACTGAAAAAATCAAATGAGACACGTCTTTTCACAAAGACACGCTGCCAATAACCATGAAGCAAAGTTCAGGATGGGATGCCCGTACGGCATTGAGACAAATTGTTGCAAAACTACTTTCACCAAAAAACATTGGCTGTACTCATAATTATAAAGTTTCCGAACTGGAAGCTGCCGTAGACCTTAAGGGACATCAAATGCGTTGCAGCGAGTTAAGGCTAGTCTTTATTTGATGAAACTATTTAATGCACATTATATTTGAATATCTACGAAAAGGACACATACATTAAACTATGTTGCGATAAGTCTAAAAATTCGGTACGTTTATTAGAAACGTCTTCTTCAAAATGGCCAAAAATGGGTTTCCCAGACTGCTGTATCTGGAAAAATAACGACCGGGTTCGAAAAACAACTATAGAAACAAGCGTTAGACCTTGAACTATGTTGCCCACAAATAAAATAATGTGGTCACAGCTTAAAGGCCCTTAGGAGAAAGGATAATAGTAAAGCATTGCACACCACTGAGTGGCTTGCGCGCAGAGGCGATAATACATTACATACGTCGGTCAGTTGTACTTTTAACGGTTCTGTCTCACACAAACGCAGCCTATCTAGTGAGGACCCTTAAGGGCTTGTTCCCGAGTTTTTTTTTCAGACTGGTGCCAATAACTCAAATATTTTTTAACCAAAAGTTTTGAAAAAATTTGAGTCAATGTGCAATCACACGATGCACAATATTGTGGACAAGTTTTTTAAAATAATGTACCATTCACCAGCAAAAAAAAAATAATTTCCTTCATTTTTGCTTATTTTCACGACGAAAAACGTCGTACTTTGGGTAATGAAATCTAAAAAAACCGTTCAGTATAATTCTACAAAAAAATTCAACTACAAATTATAACATATAAGTGTCAAAACTGTGCAGTGAAATTTTGATATGAGTATTAGGTAGCAATAAAAAAATATTTTCGTAATCATTGCAAAACTCCGTAACAAGGCCTTAAAGTGAATTCTCTGGTTTGTGTTGTGAGCGCTAAGGGTGACAGGAGGTAGAGACGACGCGACGTAAGGTATTTCGACCTTACAAAAATGGCAAAGCAAAGGCAGTGCCTGTCGCCCGGGCGCCGCACGTCAGCTGCAGGTGTAAGGTGGGCCGCGACACGGCTCGCTATCTTTGCTAACAAGGTCGTTACTGGTTACCGTGTCGCTTCTGGCCCACCACCCCCCGACCACTCTCCCTCCCCCCTGCCAGCCACTAGCTGCCGAGCCGCTGATCGATACCCGCTCTGATACGCCCCTGAAGAACAACACTGCACCTCACTACCTGCACCTCGCCCACTTTGCATCACACACTTTCAACAACAACATATTGGGAAAAGGGGGCGGGGACATTTGCAGGACGTCGCATGGATGGAAGATTATGTTTACACATTGAAGACCAGGCTCGAGTATAGCTCAGGGCAGAATTTGCTAAACCTAAGGTCACCTATATTTGGTGATTTTTCCACCAGTTTGTTTCAGTGACTTATGGGCAAATATACAGGGCGTCCAGCTACATACGTCTAATAAACACATCACTCGAATCCTGGGCTAAATTGAAGACGAAAATGTTAGTGGCAAAACATTGTACGATTGACATTTTATGTGCGCAATGTGGCAACACTGCTCGGAGATAGTACCCTCTTGCTCTCCTCGATCAGGTATTATTTCATGTACGTTAAGTCAAGTAAACATAGAATCATGTTTAGACTGCTTACGATTTTAACCTGACTCGATAATACGCAGGTCAGAACAGTAGTAGTAAGATATACGTGAAGCTCAAGAAGGGACGAACCGCAGTACTATTTTGCCACATTGTGAAAATAAACGTCATCGTACAACGTTTTGCCACTAATATTTTCGTGTCCATTTAAGGCGTCCGCCTACTGGCCGTGTGTTTGTGTTAGTGAGACACGGCAGTGGCGGTTACAAAAAAAAGGGGGGGGGGGAATTGCGGAAATTCCTCCCTCACCCCAAGAGCCCAACCTTGTATACTTTTTATTATAACTATTGAAAATGCCGTAGTTGTTACGAACTTTGCAATATATTCTAAGAAACTGACTGTAAACTCTTTGAAAATGTTCCAAATTGTGTCTGTTGTGTGTTAAACATTAACGTTCAAAATCTTCTCAAAGTGCACCATTTTGCATCTTAAAATCAACGTTTTTCCGGGTGAGACCCACGGACCCCCCGCTTTAAATCGGCCAACCGGTGCTAGCAAAAATATGTCCCCTCCCCTTCTGTTTCATTCTGGATCCACCCCTGAGACACGGCGCCAAGGGCGATGTTGACCGGCTCATCTGGTGCGGTATCGCCTCTACCGCAAGACACTGATACGGCGTGCAGTAGTATCGTAGAACACTCGCCTGACTGACACTTTCAGTAGTGGCCCCATCTTTTTATTGGTGGAAAGTTTTAAACTAAGTCCATTGCATGCTCCTAGAGTAGTTTAACACGAATCCTGTAAGTAGTTTTTTGAGATATAACAGGTTGAAAAAGCTGTTTTTAGCCATTTTGAGTTGCTTCGGAATGATTTTTCTAATCGACGTGATGCTTTGAAACGACTCCCAGTCATCTTTTGGAGTGTATTTTCTTGTCGTACATTGACACATTGAACATATGTAGAATAGTTTCTTTAAAAAAAGAACTATTTACGAACACGCTGCAACGAATTTTAAGCGCCTAATAGGCGAGGCCCTTAAGACGACGTGGTACGTAATTCAACGTTAAAAGCATTCATCTATTACTGCAGATTTCTTGAAGCCAATTTGCGAAAAGTAAACAATAGCAATCCTAGGCAATAGTTTTAGCCAACTTTTTAAACAAAATTATTTCCAGTGTTACGAACTTCTTAGGCACAATCTCTGACGCCGGAACCTCGTGCATTTAACTGCGGCGCAAGAGATCACGCGTAACGAATTAGTAATTCTGGATAAATATTTGCTCATAAAGTTGGCAAATACCATTATCTAGGATTGTCATTGAGTAATTTATCCATATTGGCTTCGAAAATAGTAAGAGTCAATTGATGTTTTCAGCGTTTATTTATCTACCATGCACTCTTCAGCCCTGGATTCCCGTGGTGTGCATATCAGGCATTGTTTCTGGACAGCCTGTATAGCTCTGCGGCATAATCAGTGATTAGATGTTTTAAATCCTCTCGAGTCCTTGACCTTTTACTGCAAATCACAGACGTGTGCTATCGCGGTGACCTTATTCCGATTGGTGCGGTCAAATGATCTTTCTACAACGGCACTCTGCCAATAACGATCTAGCAGAACTGCAGATATGCACGTAATGCATTGAAACGAGTTGTTGCAGAAATCTTTTCGTGGGTCTCTTGATATAACTGCTGATAAAGAAACACGTTTCGTGCAATCTTCATCTAGATCTTGTAAGGTTTCCCGAAATCGCTCCAGACGTATTCTGGGACGGTTCCTCAACAAATTCATGTCCGGTTTCCTTCCTAGTTTTTGTCCTTGTGTAAACTTGTGTGTAACCGGCTGTAATTAACTCACTGTCGACGAGACGTAAACCTCAACACAAATAACAAACAAATTAAAAAATATGTCATTCTTGTCTTACTCGTGTTTACTAGGGCCTTACAAGTCCTACAGAACTGTCAGCTAAACACTCCATAATTATAAAGTATATGTATGTTCATTCTCTCAAAATTAACACGATTTAATACAGTTGTCACGCATGTTTGGCTTCGTTGATTCGTACGAATTCAACTGGGCACCCCATTGGTTTAAATTCTACAAATGGTGAACGATAACACAGTACAGACGGCGTGTCCAATTTATGGACTGTTGACAAGTAAAAATACAGACGTTAATAGTACCGCAGTTTCTTCGGTGCTATATACAAACGACTTAATTCCAGCTTGTTCTTATGAGCGGAAAATATACGTTGTCCTAAATGTGTACCCCAGGACAAGCGAGAGTTTAAACATCCAATCACTAACCACGAAGAAAAACTGCAGACGTGAAAATAAGGCATTGAAACCAAATGTGACAAAAATATTTTCGACACAAAATCGTGTATTTGTGTGTTGTTGATGGTTGTGTGGAAAACCTACTAGTAGGCAGGTAGTTTTCTATTATTCCTTAAAACCATAAAATTAACATTGGAGTTTGTATCAGGCGAACATTAATGTAGTATGTATGGGTCGTTTAAAGCGAAATAAAAAATTACGATAACACATTTACCAAATTGTGATATACCCACACCTAGGGCACGGTAATTTTCGCGAAAATATTTTTGCCCCACTTTGTTTCAGTGTCTTACCTGCACACCTGCACCTCAACTTCATGATTATTGACAGTGTGTTTTTGTTCAGAGTTATTACTCATTTGACTGTGCCAATCACTACATGGATAACTGCGACACATCACGTCTGTGATTTGCGGGTTTAACCTCCACACGCTAGGTGTTACGGCATCCAATCACTGACCACATAACCGAGATGCAGGTGCGCACGTAAGTCACTGAAACAAAGTGCTGCAAAAATCCTTTCGCGACAACTACCGGGTCCTACCCATACCAGTTGCATACATACATTTTAAATTGTAGTGTTAAAAATTACATAACTGTTAATATGTTTTTAATTGATTTTTTTTCTCAATTTATTGGTTTGAAAAAACTTGGCAGGTTTTATCAAGTTTCCTTCCCTGGAACAAAGTAATCCTAAATGATTGTTACAGTGTTGTTGGTGAACAGCGACGCGAGTGTAATCTCTGGTGATTGTAGTTGTTACCAGGCTGTATGTTGGTTATGACGACAGCGTATATGTTTGTGTTTCAGTGTTCAGCGAGCATGCCGCAGCAGTTGGCGAGCGTGTTCAGGCCGCCTGAGGACTGCGCCATGTGCAGGGGTCTGAGACAGATCGACAGGGTTGCCAACACCTCGTGGGCGGCACTCCAACAAAGGTCAGCACGACGCCTCGTTAGCTGTGTCCAGGCACGCTATTGCACTGTTAGCATACGTAGTCATTAAGCCTGGTTTTCACTAACGATAACATTGGTAATAACACGTGTTTTCAACAAAGTTATTAACAATGTTGTGAGAGATTTTGGTCAGCGCATAACAGCGAGGTCTTTACCGCTGGTGAGGGATGGTATGAGGAGAGTGTGGAGCAGTGCCGGAATGAAGAGGCGGGGGAAACGAGAGATCCCCGAGAAAACCCGCCGATCAGCGGCATCGTTCGACACGATTCACACACTGAAAGAAAAATTGTGTAGATAGTGTTCCCTGTAGAATTATTTTGAAGTAACCATAAAATAATTTTCTAGGCCATAATATTTTCGTGGCAAAATGGTTTTGTAATGGCCCCAAAACCTATTTTGCATGGTAAACATCCACAAAAAAATCTGTAGCTGCCACAAAATATTTTTTCCGTGCATGTAAAAATCCGGGGACCGACCCCGCCGAGAATCGAACCAGGATCTCTTTGGTAGAAGACGAGTACTCTAGTCACTGCGCAACCGTGCCCCCCCCCCCCCCATTTTTCCCAGCAGCAGGAATCGTATGTTATTTGGTGATACAAGGAATTCGACAGTGCTCTTTTGAAACATGTATAGGTAAATGCTCTATACTGACAGTAGGCCTTCGAAATTCTATATCCCCAAATTACCAACGACCAAGTAACATTACTTCACCGTAGTGAAATACATAATTAACAGCTGCCTCGCAAGAAAATAACGCAATTTGATCCTCTCACTGAACGAGATTATGTATAGAAGTAATGATTACTGACGAGTTACTGACACATACAGGTCTTATTTTCTAAATCATTTGAAGCAATAATGTAATATGCACATGGCTCATACTCCCAGTATTTTCAGAGTGATCCGAAAAAATTGACCACGACGAATAAAATAATAACAATTGCGTTGGGGTTTATCAGACAGTATTGTTTGTATTCGAACATCAACAGCCGCAGATAAGCCACACCAGTCAAGTATCTCGGAGTTAAGCGTATTGATTATGCCATCCACTATGGAATACGCCCCGTCGGTAAACTAAATTTAGCACAATTACCGACTGTAATTTAAACTGGGGAACACATGTACTGTACATTACATATTTTGCTCCAAATAATGTAAGGAATAAACGCTGTGTAGGGGGAGGGGGGGTTGTAGCTTGTGAATCATATTGTATATTGTTACTGTATTCCAATGAGCTGTCGTTTTTGTGCGCTACCGTGAGTTCAATGCAAGCATATGCTAGAGATAATCACTTTAAAGAATTATAAACAAAATAGTGAGTTCGTCTTATCTTGGGGCCTCGGTCGTTAACGCTTTAGCATGGCTGAGTCTATTATTGCAAGATTTGTGGCTAAAACATTTGGATCCCATTTGGTGTCAATGCCATATGCGCACATTTGCTTCTCTGCTTCATTATCATTGACGGGAAGTTTTAACTGCCACTCGTCTTGGGGTTCTACTGGCAAGTCACTGACGTATGGTGTCTCAGTAACCTTACTCTGATTGGTGAGAGGCGCGTCTGAACAATGACACGCTGCCAATAATCATGAAGTAGAGCTGCGGATTTACACGTAAGGCAAAAATATTTTCGCAACAAAATCGTAGCTCAAGTTATTGCTTTCGCTTTTTATATATATATGCATGCATGTATGTATGCGTACATGTATGTATGCGTTGTAACATAGCGTATGCTATGTTAAAGGCTTTAGTAAATTTTCATTGTTTATTGATATGCTTGCTTCCAAGGCATACAGCGGTGAGGTCTTTGGCTTAAAGTATTCATGTTATAAATTATTTTTGTTTATTTAGTATAATCTATGTATTAAATGAGTGTTTGTTCTTTGCACTTTGCACCAGAGCTTCCATGACCCGCCTTGAATTTTGTGATATTTTATAATTTTTGTACATAGATCATGGACGTGACCAGAGATAGTATCGATTTACAGTGAGGTTGTCTGTT
>PNEQ01102802.1:0-17962 GCA_003012365.1 Medauroidea extradentata
TTTGTAACGGGTTTTAAATGCTACAAGCCATAGACCAGGACATGTGGTTTTGATGTGATTTTTTTCATTTCATTATGTTATCTGGTTTTCAAGTTTTGTATGAAGTAAAAACACGCAAATTTTGACTTTGAAGTGCCATTACGGGAAAACTATATGAGCTAATTTTTTTCCGTTAGAAGTATGTGTACTCTCAAGTAATATGTACAAAACTAACACTATTTCATACAAGTATAAAATTATGTTTTTTCCCCACTTGAACAACCTTAACGTGAACATCTGCACCTTTGCTTCATGGTAAGAGACAGTAGAAATTTGCTGGGTCATTGATAGCCTACCAATAATATCTGTACAGTCAAGGAGACAGCAGCATACCATTGGGCATCCGCTGACACGGTTATACTACATTACTGGACCTGCTTTTAGTTGTTTCTTTATACTAGGTTTACCGACCTCAAAGAGGAGACAAATAAGTAAAGGACCAATTGCGAAAGTGACACGAATTACAAGTTGTTTGAAACCTAGATTGTGTCCGAAAGAAAACATTAATGTTTCTGGTCCATATTTATGGTAATTGGTGGCGAGATTTTGAGAAGAGTAATGGCTCATTTGGCTGTGCAACTCAGATAAGGTTACTGCGATACCACGCGTCAATGATTTGCTGCTAGAACAGCAAGATGCGTGAGAGTTAAAACATACAATCTCAGACGACGAAGCAGAGCTGCAGACATTCACGTAAGGCACTGGAAAAAAAGTTGATCGAAGAAGCTCTTCACCAAAATCTGTAGTCTCTAGTTACGTAAAAGCGAGGGTAGACGTGGCATCATATCACACAACTTCTACCTGCAACGGCATCCAGCATGTGGGGTTGAATTCCGAGCTCAAGTCATCCCGAATTCGGTCTTCCATTGTTTCTCGAAATCGCTCCAGGGGAATGCTGGGATAGTTCCTTAAGGGCACGCACGGCCATCCACAATTTTCACCACCATGTTTTTATTGTTATATTTGTACCAGATATTTTTTTTCTTATTTTAGACACAAAATGTAACTAAATTCTTCTCTTATAAAAATATTTTATCTTGCATAGTTTTTGCATAATGGCTCGTTAAAGCCAAATTTTGCATGTTTCCGTTTTAAGGACGCCTCTAAAACCAACTGACATACCAAACTGAACAAATTCACAGTGAAAAACGATGTTGTAGACTACAAATTCAGGTATGTTAAACCACAAAATCAAATAAATGTTTGTATTTTTTAAAAGTATTGAATTTTTTAATTTTTTATTTAAAATTTCAGCATTTTTATTTAAATACAAAAGTTCTTTGTTTTTATACACGTGACATTGTAGCCTGCGACGTCTTTATCCACTGTGAATTTTTTTCAGTTTGGTACGTCAGTTGGTTTTAGTGTAGTCCTTAAAACGGAAAAATACAAATTTTTACTTTAACAAGCCATTACGCGAAAACTATGAGAGATAAAAAAATTTCATAAGAGCCAAATTTAGTCACATTTTATGTCTAAAATAAGAAAAAAAAATATCAGGTACAAATAAAAAATAAAAACATGGTGATGAAAATTGGCGTATACTGCGTCCTTAACATAGGCCTGGGTCTACTCCTATCCAAGTTCCATGCATTGTGTGAAGTTTTGTGTTGCTGTCTCTAATGACTTCGCTGTCGACGAGACGTACATCTCGCGTAAGAAAAGGAGCGAGAGCTAGGATACGGATTTTCATGTTAAACTGAATTTGTTAAGGCTAGTAACCTGTCTAACCTATACATATAGCATATGCCTTCGCTGATGTATTTGTTCAGCTCGATGTGGCCCACATTGCTATAGGTTCTTTTAGGCTGATTTTAAAACACTTAGAAAACTACCGACAAATAAATATTTTCACGAACAAAAAAGTACTCGAAACACGTACTATTTTTTTTCTACATTTCTATTCCAGCAGTATTATTTTCCTATTCTAAATGTAGAAAATCTATGTAGCGCTAAGGGTGCCGCTAACCGTCGTATGTAATATATTATCACACGTAAAGCCATACATATGACGTGCAGTGTTTCACTATTATTCTTGTTCATATGGGACTTATAAGGTGACAATATCATTTTATTTGTGTGAGGTATGATGCTAAAGTCCGACGCATGTTTGTGCTTTTTTTAGTTACGTTTGCTTTTTCCTACAAAGTGGCGCTCGAAAATAATGTTTCTAATAAGCGTATTGATTTTCAATCGTTTAGCAACATAGTTTGAAGTTGTTTGTTCTTTTCGTAAACAAGTACATGTATTGCGTGTTAAGTAGTTTTGACAAAAATAACTAACCGCAACTCGCTATAGCACATTGCAGCATAGGTAGGGATGCTCTTTAAATGTGACAAAATCGAATAGTGGATGAGAAAACGTGCCTGGTTGAGGTGATGACATGTTCAGGCCGGCACACTGCGGGGCCGCCAAGGGACAGTTGGAGACACTACGTATCTTGGGTGCGCACGGAGCTAACCTGTGGCTGCGCAACGCTCGTGGTGACTATCCGCTGCACGAGGCCGTGTCTTCTGGTCGCAAGGAGCTGGTGCGCTGGTTGTTGGCGCAGCGTCCCGACGCCGTCAACGCGCCCAACAACGACGGCCGCTGCCCGCTGCACATCGCCGCCGTCAACAACAACGTCGAGATGTGCAAGGTGCGTCGCTACGTCACTCCCGACGCACTCTGATACTGCTGGTGGGCACTGATGTCATTGATAGTCTGTCAGTGTTCGTCTGCGGTAACCGGAACCATATCAGTATTCAGTAATTATTTCGACATCTTCGGTGATGTGGGAGATTCGGAACGTTTGGCAGCTATGGGCGTGCAAATAAAAGAAAACTCGCGGTAGAATACGGATTTAACTAGCAAACACAGTTTCCTAACCGATTTAAAGGTTCCATTCTTGTAAGGGTAATTATATTTCACAGAATTATCCGATAATATGCTTCTGAGAAAGATGTCAATTTAATTTTAAATTAATTTTTCAATGACTACTTTGAAAAAACGTTCTCAAGTAATATTTTTATGTGTAATAAATACAGTTTTATGCAACACCATGATGATTTGAATATTTACAAAAGTTTCTAGATGATAGTGGTTTTGAATCACGCACCGATGTCTGTTTCACTGACGCTATACATCCTCCAGAGCTCCAGTGGAAACAGTAGTCGTGTAGCCTCGCACGAGGACTCAGTCGTGAACAATTCTCAGTGACCGTCAGTGCTCGCCAACAGTATCGGAACAATACACAAATAAACAATTAATATAGTATTATGAGGATACCTGAGGGCCAGGATCGCAACCATGAATACAAATGTTATGAGTTGGAGCGAGTAGACAATCTGCATACCCTGAAAAATGACATGAAATGAGACCCTACGATGGAGAAGCGTCGGAATGAGAGGGGCGGGGAAAACGAGAGCTCCCTGAGAAAACCTACCGACCAGCGACATTGTTCGGCATGATTCCCATGTGCGAAAATCCCGGTACCGACCCCACCGGGTATCGAACCCGGATCGCCTAAAGTGGTAGGCGAATGGTCTGACCACTCGGCCACCGCGACTCCATTGGAACACTAACTGGCATTACTTAAACTACTGACAAGTGAAATCAGTGAGTATCGGAATGCGGTGTCCATTGTGGTAGTGACTGAGTTTCCAACGTTGCCGCTTTAGTGACGGTCGTCGTTTCTTCGGCGTTGCCAAGCGAGACGTTGAGACGGTGACATGACGGGCTTGCATTTGGAAGTTTCAATTCTCGTCTCCGACCATCCTGATGTATGGCTTTCTCGAAATCCCTCCTTCCGAATGCTAGGATGTTTTGTTAACATAGTCCATGGCTAATTCCTCTCACAGTTCCTGTCATAGTACCAATGAAGTTGTTTGTCAACGTCTCTGATGATTTCGCTGTTGGCGAGGCGTAAAGTGTACTTGCCTTACCTTCACGGCGTATGCACCTCTTAATACCATTAAACAGACAAACTGATAATTAGAGATTCCAAATTTTCGCGAAAAGACTTTTGCACCATATTGTTTCAGTGTCTTAAGTGCTCGACTTCCGGACTGGAGTAGCGTGTGGTAAGTTGTAGTAACGGTTACTACTACCAATCAGACGCGGCTCCAGCCCGGAAGCCAAGTACCGCCATAACAACGGCTCTTCTTCGTGGTTATTGGCAGCGTGTATTTGTGTAGACGCAGTAGTTATTTTACTACCAATCAGAACAAAGTTACTGCGACACAACACGTCTTTGAATAGCGGGTTGGACCCCCAAGGCACCGAGAGCTAAAACATCAACTACGGTTAATTTTACTACAGATAAGAAAAAAAACGTGTTTTCTTTCGGAATGGTTTAGCACAGGGAAAAATTTTGCCAATAGTTGCGCTGCAATCGCTAACGTAGGCCTACCTAATAAAATACGGAACTGTAGTAAAATTAATTTTAACGAGGAGTGTCAAAACGAGAAGTTATTTAATTTTAAAGTGGAAAACAAACTAATTTTGGCATGTAAATTATTAGCTTAATGTAACTTAAAATTCAAGAACGCTATGTGATTTGTCAGTTACCACTTCTTGCCGATACGAGCACTCAAGCGACAGAAATTTTCCCTGTGCCAAACATTTAACATTAATCTTTCTAACCTTTAGTAGAATTATTTCATCCAACCATTGACCACGAAGCAGAGCTACAGGTTTGCACATAAGGCATAGAACAAAGTGGTGCAATCATCTTGTCGCGGGTATCAGTGATACCAACTGATGTTGGTTTCATTTGAGTGAGATAGTCTGCCTGGCACTGTTTTGTGAAATAGGGGCCTGGGGACGCGTTTATGCTAAGGGTTGCTTTTGCTTTCCCACTTCTTGCACCTGAATGTGACACTAAAGGTGATCGTATAATTTTATGGTTTTATAATAAAGATTAAGTGCATTACTTTTTTTAACCAGTGCTTTATAACTATGGTTTAAGACAACATCAAATTCTTCTTCGTGTGGACTAAGTCACTACTTTTAAAATAAAGGTACAAGGGAAATTAATTTATGACATAACACTGTCTATTTGCACGACGCGAAGACTACACCTCTTGCCACGCCACATCCTTTTCTGTAAATGGTGCGGTTGACTCCCATTTTGCATTAATTATCTGAGCGTAGAGTAACAATAAGGATGCATTTAATAAAGTATTATTAATCCTCATGTCGAAAGTAACGTAAAACTCACGTTTTTACCCTTAGCTCATTGTTTCGCTATACGACTTCACACTGAAATGTTCTTGTAACGTACAGTATGCTCAGGTAGACAACGTGCACAACAACACTGTACGACATGGTTGCGGGAAGATAGGGGCGCTGTTTTCTAGGCAGGTACCTCTCTGGGTAAGTCGCAGAGTAACGTTTGAATTTACACGTGTGTTTTGAACTTTCTCTATATGAATACTGTTCTGTGGGTTTACTTGGGATACGTTTATTATACCCGCCGTTACATTCTATCGGTGATTAATCTTCGCCCCTTGTCATGTTCACGAGCTCTGAAGACCTCATAGACAAGGAGTTCCGCATTGCTTGATTGTAGTGCGCTGTACATAACGTCAGGAATAATATACTATTCAAAATAGGTTTCGCGTAGCCAGCATATTGTGTCGGTACTACCATAGGCTGCTCTGGATTGGAATTTGAATGTATAATACAGGATGTTCTTCTGCATAATGTGGTGTGTCTATTCAGTCATTGTCCTGTTTATCTGTGGCCTGTACGCTTACACCCAAAACCAGTTATTGCAGTACTTTATTTTAACAGTATGTAAGACCACTCCACGTGTGTGTAAGATGTCTGTTTATGAACAGATTTGAAGACTAGTAATACGCTCAACGAGTTTTCATTTTCCATTTCCGTTTGTTATTTGTATCCCAGCTGAGAGAAAATGGGTAAAATTACGGTTTACTCAGCCACTATTATTAATTGTAATAAAATCTCATTGTTGTATTATAGCATGCATCATACTTAATATTTATTATAAGACCATAAAATTGCGGATCGCCATTTAGAGCCACGTGCAGGAGAGTTGTCAACGAGAATAATGCACGCCCTGCGTAGAGGCGATGATGCGAGAAGTGAGAGAGCAAATGTCTACTGTAATTTTTCTGCATTTACACATTTTTGAGCTTATAATTTATCTGGCACGTCAAAATTACAACTTTACTGTTGTTGTAAGGTAAGTATGCAATAAAACTATTTATAAAATATGAACATGGCTGACGGAAATACCTTCTCTTAATTTCAATTTCAAGAGGAATATATATATATATATATATATATATATATATATATATATATATATATATATATACCGTCAACTGGGGTTACTTTGTGCCACTTTTTCAGTATAATTATTTTAATACCTTCACAGATGGTACTACAATTGTTACATTTCAAACATATAATTTTGTATGTGTACCTTGAACCTTATAGATTGTGTTTTAAAATTCAGAAGCCAAAATGTTTTATAACTTAATTGTTAATAATGTTTTATTGTGTGGCCTAATGTTACCCCTGAAAAGGGAAACTTCGTGCCACATATGTTCTATTATGGGTGACACAAAGTTGCACATTATCAGGTGATACTTTATGCCACATTTGACTTTTAAATGCAATATACTATTTATACAATATCAATATGGCGCATAAATGCATGAATAAAGTTACAAATAATATTTTTTGTGAAAAAATAATTGTAATATGTTACACACAAACACGTCCACACTGAACATTTTACATTTTGAAGGCAAACAAGTTCTTTAACAATTCGACACTATGTCTGTTGGTAGTACCTATTCTCATTATTCTCCTCACATATATTCCAGCTCTTTTACACACAACACTCCTCTCTTGTTCACTGTAATTGGTTCGGCAATCATCATGACAATATCATCAATTTAGTTAGTTATTTAATTAAAGAAATTTTCGTTTATAAACTAATTAGATGAACCCTTATACAATTTCCTGTCTATAAAAATTAAGCTAAACAAAACACAGAAAAGAATGTTTTTAATAACTGTTTGAACTTGAGGCTCAAGTATACCTATCACAAGAGCAATATAAATGATGGACCATGGCGTCAAATAAGCAAGAGAGCATTATTTTTTCCGTGGCTGGAGTAGTTGCGAGTCGTGGGTGAAGTGTTTGTGGAGGTGTTGCAGGAGGAACAACGTTGTGTTGCTCGCAGATAATTCTGGACGGACAGGCGCTGTTGAACCCAGTGATGCGCACCAGCAAGGGGCACCTGATGACACCGCTGGACGCGGCGCTGTATCGCGGCAACAGAGGCTGTGCCAAGTACCTGCAGCTGCATGGTGGTGTCCCCGCCAACAAGCTCACCGACAAGACTGCCTCCATCAGGGGCGGTACACATAGGTAACTATCTCCGGCAAGTTTCATTATACGTCTATTGCTGACGTGACCGAGCGAGGTGGCGCCACGGTAACATGTTGGCCTCGAGGATCCGGGTTCGACCTCCGGCTCCGGCCATCCTGATTTCGGTTTACCATGGTTTCCCAAAATCGCTCCATGGGAATGCTGGGCCTGGTTCCTTAAGAGCGTTCACGTGGCAAAAATGAATGTTTAAATATTTGCACGACATAGTGTTCGTTCTATAGACGTTACTTGTGACTACATTTTCCACATGTACAATTTTTTAACTCTCATAGTTTTCCCATAGTGACATGGCAAAGTCAAAATTTGCAAGTTACGGGAACATGGTAACAACGAACATCAAGTGTGTTACTGGGATGAAATACTTTACCCTGAAATGAGATATTATGGCCAGTATGCTAAAATATTTAAAACACACAAAGATATTCCTTTGTACTTAAAAAAATCTGAAAATGATGACAATTTAGTTGATTTTTGGCAATGAAAAAAATACGAAAGGACTCTTGTGTTTTTTAAAAATATATTTGCATATTGCCCATAATATCTAATTTCAGAGTAAATTATTCCATTCTAAGACACTTGGTTTTTGTTGTTACTATGTTCCCATAACTTACGAATTCTGACTTTAGCATGCTGCTATGGAAAAACTGTGAGAGCTAAAAAATTTTTACAAGTGGAAAATGTAGTCACAAGTAACGTTTATGAAACGAACACTATGTCATGAAAATATAAAATTATGCATTTTTCCCACGTGAACACTCTTAATGAAGGCCATGGCCGACTCTTCTCCCAGCTCCTGACATTGCATTAATTTGTGTGTCACCGTCTGTAATGACCTCGCTGTCGACGACATGTAAACACCCTTGACCTTACCTTACTAGTGCCGAGGTAGAAATACAGTATTTCATAAAAGATCGATACAATTTGGCAGCTACTTATAGACAATAACTGATAACATTTTGTATTGTGTCTCAATGCAAGACGTTCAGCATCAAAGTTAAGAGATGGCTTAGGCCTGGTTAAACATTCTTTTGAAATAGATATAGTTAGTATGTCAAAATAAGTCACTAATAAAAAAAGCGAATGAGGTAAGCGCCGACGGGCGGGGCAACACACCCCGTATTTGAATCTCTATGGATGACATGAAATGAAGCGCTACGATGAAATTTTAAGTTTTTATTGGGTTTTACGACTCGTCGACAGCGAAGTCGTTAGAGATGGTTACACAAACTGTACACGATGAAAGGAACTGAGAGGGAAATCAGGCAAGTCTATTCTTAAGGAACCATTTCAGCATTCACCTTGAGTGATTTCGGGAAACCACGGTAAACCGAAATCTGGGCGGCCCTCTAGAATGCAAGTCCAACTAGATGTAGTTTTTTTAGACATATTCCAACGCGATGCAGATGTCTGTCATATAAAACTAACAGAGAACAGAGAAACGTAAATAATCAGAGCATGATTTAGCCAACATGAAACATACACAGCTAAGGTTGCATAATGGAATCGGGTCAAATAAAACAAAGACAGTCAAATAAGAAAAAAATATGTCATAAGAAAAACGAACGTTTTATCGTTGCATCACATCTCTCTGGGCCCTACGAAGGAGAAGGGACGAAATGTGACGGGCGGGTAAAACGAGAATACCCCGAGAAAACCCGCCGGCCAACGGCAACGTCCACTACACGTAATCCACGCGCGAAGAATCGGGGTCCGACCCCCTGCGGGAATCGAACCCGAGTCGCCTTGAAAAGAGGCGAGTGCTCTAGCCACTACGCCGTTAGCAGTGTCCTCAGAGGAAGGTGTTTGCTTGCAGGGAGAGAACGACGGTGTCAGAGACTCACTCGGAGCAGTTTACGACGCCGGAGTGTATTAACACACTGCCAGTGCCGGGTGGCAGGACGTCAATGGTCAGCTCTCCTCTCGTCGACCGCAGACTCTTGGACGAGGCGCTGACAGACCGCACACACACTCTGCAGGTCAGCTAGTCAATTCTTCAGTACACGTGCTGCGATATTACATACTCTACAGAAATATATCATTCTACACGTCAAATTTCATACATCAGTTTTTTTTTTTACTGTTACAGCTTCACTCTCCATATAGTTAATTGTATTTAGGTAGAATAGCCATTGTGACATATGAAATTATAGTACTATAGTAAATTTAATAACGGCAAATTTAACTTATTTTAAAAGTCAAGGAAATGTAATTTAACCACTAAAAACGTATTTGTATGCTATATTTTGTGTTTTTAGAGTATTTGTAATAATTGACCGTATTTTTAAAAGCCCCGACGTAATTTGTTTAATATGACAATATGACGTTTCTATGCCGAAAATTAGTCACTAATTAATATGAAATGGTTTTATCCAGATTTGTAATTACAGTAAATGTAATAACTTTAAGTTGCTGATTGTTATTTTATTAATATTTGAGTAATAATTTCACTATATTTTTGTTCACTTGCGATATATAACACGTTTTCACTATTTTAACTAAGGATTGGAGGTTAGGAATTTGTAGTCCTTAATTTTGTGTTTGCTAAAGGGACTTTTTAGTGGCTTCTTCAAAGTAATGGTGACTGATTAATTTTACGCCCTAAGAAATCGTTTAGATTTGGGTCCATCCTAAGTATAGGATTTTAGGATTTGAGATAGTGCCACCAAAAGCTAGTAAATATTGTAGGCTCGTCGGCCATGTAAGAAGAGGGTCGAGCGATAGGAACTACAATAGTAATTTAATAGTGAACATCAAGAAAAGAAGAGGACGCCGTTATAAGCCATTTTGGCCAGCTAAGTGAAAAATAGAACATTTCTTTGTCACTCTAAATTTCGTATTTTACGACAAATATTTTGATGCCAAACTACTTACAACGGCTTATAAGTGTTGCAATGATGATTAAGTTGGACTTTTACATAACTTAAAACTATTTATTTCTTGATTTGGACTTTTTTTTAAGAATAACTATACCTGTACCCAGAAGTCTTGGGAGAGTTAGTCTTTATATTTGAGCAGGCGAGTTATTATTTGAGACATTTAATTTGAACTGTTATTTGAACCCTAAGGATACATTTTAATCATTTGGAGTGCTACTATTTTATTGGTAATTAATAATTTTAACTTCGGAACACGCTTTTCAGAACTGTGATTTTGAATGCTATGTTTTAATTTTAAATTTCAGTCAGTTTCCTCTTATGATATCAAATCTTTTTCTGATGATTAAATACATAGTTTCTGAACTCATAATTATTTTTCAATTGTCTTGTGTGTTCTGTTAATGTGTATGTTCAGATGTTATTCTCTACACACCTACACTACCTTGAAACTTAAACACCTAATCACTTTATTAAATATATTTCTTCAGCACAATACACTATATACACAGTAAGTATACTAGCACTACTTATTAAGTTTTCGTTGACTTCTTCTTATTCGCTACACCATCGCTAACTTGAATGAATTTAACGTTTGGTAGAATCTTTGTTTCCGGTTTAATTTTGTACATTTGGCGATGATAAGGCTTGTTTTGATAGTTTAAATAATATAACTTTTGCATACCACTTTAGGCCGTGTCTCAATTTAAAGAGTACTCTGTTGAGAGAGTACTCTTTCGCATAATTCAGAGCTCTTGTTTGGTTTGCTCTCTAGTGCTCTCGCTCTCTCCAGTTGATACGATGCTCTCTGGTAATTGTAAACAAACGATGCATCGGTTACAGGGGCGTAAATTTTACTAACACGAGTTATAAGATACATTTGTGGGCGATTCAAATTATAATTTCTTGAATAAACGGCGTCGTATTTCAAGCTGGAAATATCAGTTCATAGGCGATGCCAAAAATTTTTATTTTGTGTATTTAAACGCATATTAGGGCCGAAAATGTTAACTGAATTTCTCACAATAGATATGATAATTGTTCATTAGAAATAATTATTTATGTATAAATACTGACATATTTGCAATATATGACGCATATTTCTTCAGTAACCTCAAACCATGGTTGTAATCAAGACGGCGTACGCCAGACGGCACGAGAGAACGAGAGCGAATATACAACTTCGTTCTCTCGCTCTTTCATACGCTCGTCGAATAATTGACACAGCCACAGAGTGCTCTCTCTGACATAGTTGTGGCGTATTTGCAAGAGCGAGGGCACGAAAGAGCACTCTTTGCGTGAATTGAAACACGGCCATATTTAACTTGGTGTGTGAGATTGCCGAAATGCTATTTTTGAAATTTCTCTAATGGCAATTCCAATAAGTTTAACTATCATAAGGAGTTCATGAATTGCGTACATTTAAATTGTCAACCAACTCACATTCAATGCCCTACCATAGCCTAGTAAATCAATAATATAAACAATAGGAAAAAATAAAAATATTAATACAAGATAGTAATGGATTTTCGGACATTAAATAATTACTTTTTAAAAATGAGGCATGTTCTATGTAGTATTTAGCATTCATTTAAGTTTTCCATGATATTCACCAAAAGGATTACAGAAAATAAAATTTTATTTTATTTCGTATTAGTTAACTTAGTATCCAAAGACTATCGGAAAATTTTTCCCGATATGAAACATTTGTCCGCTAGAGACTGACTTAATGATGAGTGTTAGATAATTTCCTTGGATTTTTATTTTCAAGCTACAACATTTATTCAAGTTGTATTTTCAAAATGTTCTCTTCGACAAGACATATGATATATTCTTGATAAACAGCTTCACGCAATTACAATCAGAACGTGCAGATATAGTTTCTGATAATTTTCGGTTGCTGCAGGTTCGCCTGAACGAAGACGTGGCCATCCGACACGTAGAGCGACTGGACGGCCCCATCGTGTGCCATCACTACTGCGGCGGCGACTCCAGCGAGGAGGATCGTCGGCGCTGGAGAAGGCGACGAAGGCGGCGGAGGCGGCGCAGTGATATCGTCGAAGAGGAAGTACTCCGGAGACGGCGCCGTGATGTGGCGAGTGACCGGGATAGCGGGAATGGCTACGACAGCGGCTATCTACGTCGAAGACGCCGACGGCGGCGAAGGAAGAGCGGCAGTTCATCCAGCGATCGTCGGGACCGGAGTAAAAGGAACGATAGCGAGTACACGTCCGACGAAGACGGGGAAGAAGCGGCCCCAGACAGTGACTCGGCGTCTGCCGAAGATAAGAAGAAAACACGGAAGGACCGACGTAAAGCAAAGCAGAATGTATCCGCTGCAGAGGAACAGGGCAGCGATGTAGAATATGTGACAGTGAAAAAAACTACAATTAAGACCAAAAAGACGACGATGAAAAGCAAAACTGACGAGGAGGAAGTGAAAGAAGCTCACGAAGAGGACAGCGGTGCTCGAACTGATGCGGAGAAAAATAAGTCTGGACTGGAAGTGGAAGATTCAATGGTAGAGAGGAGTGAAAGTCGTGAAAGGGAGGTAATAAAGAAAACTGTCACATCCAGCATGGTAAAGGAGAAAAAACAGAAAGGAAAACCGAAAGAAACTGTGACAAAGGGCAGGACGAAGCGAGATATGGCAGTGAGAGGAGAACAGAAAGGCAGTGCTAGAAGGAAAAAGGAGACAGAACCTAATACAGGCGCGGGTAAGAAATTGAAAGATGAAGGGAGTCGCAAGAGAGCCACAAAGGAAGAACCAATAAAAGAAATTGATAGTGGCGATGTGTCGAAGACCGACGAAGTAGCACCGGCCGAAGTCTCAACACATGATCAAAGTTCAGCTGATGAACTGAAGCCCACAACTCAAACCCCTTCATTAAACGATCGAGAGAGTGATCATATAACACACACTATTGTAACAGCCATTGTCCATCATCAGGATGTGACGGAGGAAGAGGCAGTTCAGCAACAGGAATTCAACGAACTAAATTCTGATGTGAAGGAAGAAATTAACGAAGATGCTATAGATACAGTAAAAACGGAAACTGAAGAGGAATCACATTCAGAGAAAGCAGTGAATTCAGTTGATAATGTAAGCAGAGAAAACGAAGGCGATAAAGCAGGTGAGGAAGAAATGGGACCAGTTGCGAAGGCTGACAAAGTCGATGATGAACTCTTACCCACAGATGTTATGGTAGATACTGGAGAACCTGTCCTTACTCAAGCAGAGGCTGTTACGGACACTGGAGCCACTGACCTGACACCAACAGAAACAGGAAAAGAAACTGAAGAATCTGTGAAAACTGTGGAATCAGAACGAGAAGAAAAAACCGAATTCGAAGAAAGAAGTGAAAAAAATCATGAAGGTGAAGTAAGTGGCAATCACGACGAACAAACAGAACAGTCAGAAGTGGAGGATGATAAAGAAGTAAGAGAACCAACACCAGAGAACAGCGTAGGCACTACACACGAAGCTGTGATGGTGGAGGATAGTAAAGAAATAGGACAAACAATGACTGAACCAGCACTCGAATGCGAATCAGAAGATGCCATAACCGAAACCAGGTCCATCGAAGAAGAAATTAATATCCAAAGGGACGACAAAACGCTTACATTAGAGAAGGCCAAGGATGTCCACGAAGCTGGAGATAACGACGTAACAACGCGGCACAGCATACCAACTGAAAGTGCTGATGTGCACACCGATGAGGAGGCCCAAGAGCTGGAAAGGGACGAGGATGAAGGACCAGTCAGTTTTGCAGATCGAGAGAAGGCAGCTAGTGTAGATACCACTACACGCACTACCATCACATCGTCGCCTACGAGCCGTGGCGAAGACTCATCAATGATGATGGATTCGGGATTTGAGCCCTCACCACGACGAGAAAAGGGTAAGAAAGGTGCTCGCGTGCAGCGGCTGTGCAGGACTGGCAAGGAAGAAGAAGGGCCGCCCATCACCACGACCTCAATCACCAGGGCTGTCCAGAATAGCATGCGCAAGTGAGTAATGCCCATTTGGGGTCTATTAAATACATATTTTCCCATTAAATTATTCGCGATTCGACCAGTCAATAACAATATTCTTCGTACCGAATATGAGGGCTGCTGTTTCTATAGTTAGTAGCGTTCAAATTTATACACATCTTCGACCAAATTTTGCGTTTCATTTGATGTTAATACCTACAGCATATTCAAAGACATGTCATGGAAGTTAGAAGTAAGCAGCCTCTTCTTAAAATTTATTTCAGACTTTTCCATTGTTGCATTACGCATTGCCTTTTATTTCGTACCATGAGTTTGGGAATTCCTGTAAGGTAGGTTATGAGTCAGCGTTACCTCACCTATCAATTCAACCCATTTCTATACATTATTACTTTATTGTCAAACTTAACCATACTGGACTAGGTATTTTGAGGTTAAAACCATTAATGGTAGTGTATTCATGAGGCTTCTCCATTTTTGCGGAAACTGAAATTCAAAATTTTAAAAATTCAATAAATTGTTTTAAAATACAAATAATTTTTATTCTTTATTTTTATGAGCATAACATTGTAGCCTGTAATGTCTTTATCCATTGTGATTTTTTTAAGTTTGGTATATCAGTTGGTTTTAGTGTAGTCGTTAAAATGGGAACATGCAAAATATGTCTTAAACAAGCCATTACGCGAAAACTATGAGAGTTAAAAAATTTCATAAGAGCCAAATTTAGTCATATTTTGTGTCTAAAATAAGAAGAAAAATACATGGTACAAATAAAAAATTAAATAATGGTGATGAAAATTGCGGTATACTGCGCCCTTAACGTGCCTGTAGCATGCGTTTCATGATCTGGTTATTTAATACACTTGATGTTTTGATCAGTCCAACATACCACTTACTTTGTATTTTGTAGGACTATCTTTGCTACAGAAACTGCATAATATTCTTTAGTGCATTTCCACTACCATTGATAACAAGACATAACTAGCAATACCATAACTAACATTCAGAAATTATAACAGAATGTTTACCTACTTTTATGTCCACATACTATCTTAAACAAAATTGTAATGGGAGTTTATTATGTTAGTACTGTATGTGGTGATTAGGATCATAGCAGATGTTACATGCAACTTCTGAGTTAATGTGTTCTAGATCAGTTGTTGGGCAAAAAGGCAGCTACTAGTTGCTTGTACAGTACAGAGTCTCAGATAGGAACTAGTATGTACATGTTATAACTCTTTTGTAGGTATCATCTTGAAAGGCGAATCTTCCAAGAACTACTGGAGCTGAAGCGACTCCAGATCCGGGCTGGACGGGCTAATGAGCAAGTGCTAGTCAAGAGGCTCGCAGATGAGTATTCCAAGGCAGGGATGGAATTTGGACCAAAACAATACGAGGGGCCATACAACTTCAGAACCTTTGAGAAGTACTTATACGGTAAGTTATTCTCCTTGGTGGTAATGAAAACGGTATAATGTACTTCTATGTAAGTTCCAAAAATATATTAAATGCCAACATGCCAGTAAAGGTAAACTGTTGCCTGTACAAGTACTTAGGCCTACCCACCTACAAAGAAGTGTTGTCTTGTTTCTAAGATCTGGAAGTATGGAAACACAAATAATCTGTTATATGAATGTTGCTAGTGCTTATATTATACAACATGTTTGTAAAAAAAACTGATATTGTATTGGGATATTTTAATTATTTTTACGTACGTACATCACACAAGGACATGCAATGTTCATTTCATTTGCATCAGTAAATTAATAAATGTGTAAATTATTAATATTACTTTGTCACTTATACATATGTGCCTAATTAGTTTTCAGGATAAGTCAATCATGGTTTATTTTAAAAGTATATAATTAATTTTATTTGTGCGCAATGACCGCAAATGAAACAAGTCCCATGGGTATTCGTGGCTGTAAACATGTATTTCATAATTTAATGCTGGCTCAACTCGTAGTGTGTATCTCATGAATTTATATATTTTATGTTATTAAGCTATCGCAGAAGGCTTAACTGGTTTTACCGTGTCCATTCGTGGTGGCGACCCTTAACAACAGTCACAATTTGTGACTATATAAGCATTGATTTATTACCAGAAGTTTGAGCCTAGTATTAGAGACAGCCTGTTTCTACGCCTCTTTTTTCAAGTTTCTCTGAACATTTGAAGTGATGTATCGCGGAGGTACGGGGAGCACTGCAATTCTGCATCTGCTCACCCCTGCAGCTCTTCCTGGAATCCCTTCAAACCACCTTGTGCTTACGTGAGACATGTACACCAACTATTTTTCTTGGAGGGCAACAAATCAGACCTTTAGCCATGTTCATGAGCCGCAGAAGTCCTGCCATGGATCATATACAAAATGCATTAGCTCTTTACACATCTGCACTTACAATTACGTATTTAACCTGCCATTAAAATAGTCTGTGCTACTAAATATTAATTTATTATTATTTTATTTGCCCTTACAAGTTGATTGTAGCCACTTAAAAGCTGGCTGCACCCGTGGGTGAGGTGTAGTTGTTCGAGCCCTTTTCCTTCCTGGTGGGGAGAGAAATTTATTAGTCTTCCTGCTTCCACACTTAGGGCAGACTATCTAAGACATCAGTTCTTAAGTAAATAAGCACCACTGTCAATGAATTAATGTACAGGCAGTACATAAACATACGTATATAAAACACTCCCTCCATAACCCCCTCTTCATACATAACACCGACTAAATTATTCTCAGTAACTTATTTCATTCATTTATTAAAATGTTGGCTAGAGGGGTTTGTTAGCACCTGACATGTACACCTGAACACTATATTGTTGCGCCGCACAGTGGGAAATTTGGCCGAAAACGTGGCCAAAAATACAAAAATCACTTTTTTATCATAAAAATATATACTTAGGGGTTTTTGAGGATGCTGATTACGAATACCATGTTCAAATAACTCTGTTGATAACCGTTCATTAAATAGGCACTTTTATAACCAATAATTTGCACAGTATATATGTTCAATGTTTTTTATTTTATTTACAACGCCCATTTTATAATTAGGTAATGTAAATTACAGAAAAAGTTACATTAGAGTAGATGTATTTTAATTTGGTATGTCGCATATTATTGCATTACTATAGTATATTTTTCATGATTTTACATTATTTACATTATAATGGGAACCTGTTAAGAGTATTACAATAGTTAAGAGCAAGAAAACAATAATGGTATACAGTACATAAAGTTAACATGAAATAAAATATACACAACTGAAAAATACATGAATAAACATTAAGGAGCCTCCCGGGTACTGGAAATTAAGTAAATTTCAAGAAGTTGCCGCATTTCTTTTTTTTTTATATATATCAGACAGATTTCGAGGCGATAAGTTTTTTTAACAATGACGATAGACAACTATTTGTCGATTGTGTCTTATTTTTTGTTTTGAAAAACAAACCCATTCGTTAAAAAAAATTGTGAAATCTGCGAAAAATTCAGTCAAAAAACCGGCAATTTTGAAGCCTTTGTTGAAGTAGTTAATTCTCTGGAAAAGCAGTATTTTCAACTATAGCGACATAAAATCATATTTACTGAAGATATTGCTGTATTGAAACCAATGGTCACTGGTGAAAGTTATAAGTAAACAGACTTAGTGTT
>PNEQ01102803.1:0-17961 GCA_003012365.1 Medauroidea extradentata
AATCTAGCTGCCCAGTACAATGCTAACACAAGCTCTACAGTGTCGCTGATTGCTGGTACTATACTCTACTGGTTCCTTTCAAGTATGAGGAGTACTGCTTCTTCTTTAGTAGTACCAGTTCTTTGAACAAAATGCTTCAACCACTACAAGAACGTTTTAGCAGATATCCAACCACTTTCTTCAGCAGCAAAAATGCTTTCAGAAGGAGTAACCTTTTTTAGAACTGCATCTACCCGTTGTTTATTAGGGAAAACAAAATGAGGCGGAACAAAAATATATATTATCAGCAGCATTTATGCACAGTAGTACTGTCACATTTTCCCCCTTTTCACCGGATGTAATTTTGCCTACTTGGTTTTTTCCTTTTTGTGTGATCACCTTGCAATCATTGCCAAGGTGATCGCACATCATTGTCATTAAAAGCAGTTTAATCACAGTTGTGACTCTTACTGGGAGAGAAACTCAGCACATCAAGCAGCTCTGAGTACTTCGTATAGAAGCGTTCTACTTGATGATTGTTGAAACCTAATGCTCTCTGCACGCTTGTATTCGGGTCTTCTTAAAGAAAGCTCACGATGATGTGCCATGAAGTCATAATAAAACTGCTTCCCAGCAGCTTTGTGTTGTTTGTTAAACTGGTGAGGTATCTTAAGATGTTCAGACCAAATTGAATACCAATTACATAAATTATTTCCTACTAAGGGGCATGAATCTGTCATCCTGATCTCACATATAAAAAACTAGTTAATTTTCTTTTTCGTCACTGAAGGTACTTTGAAATGTGCCCAACTGAGGGGTTAACATTACAGTTTTTCCAGCTTCGATGTCTCTAAGTCGATCTCATAGCGTGGTTTTCGAAACCGAAAATGCTGTAGCCGCCTATTGTTGTGACATTCTGTGTGAACGAACTTCAGAAATAGCCATTTTTATATCAATCTCAGTCCATTCTCCTTTTTTCTCCTCTTACTTTAATCCATTTTTTTCTGAAAAGAGAAAAAAAGATGAGACTTTTTTTGTTTATAGCCTATTATACATTGGTTGGCATACTGGAAGATATTTGAGTGGTCGGTTCTGGGCGAAGGGTGGTCTGTACTGGACACCAGGTGGTCGGTACTGTACGACACACACTGATAGCAACGATGTTGACCACACATTGTGTATCGTTAAAATCATTACATACATTTTGACATGATAGTCTACAGATTAAATAGATGTAAACATAAAATCTACAACTCACCCTAAAAAGGAGAAACAGGGTCGTCAAAACAACGTTCCGCACTCAAAATAACAACAAACACGATCTCAGACCCGTGGTTCTCGCAACTCTGAACGGACAAAGGTGTCGCCAAAGAATATAAGGAATGAAGATAATATGTTTCTTTGAATGCCTGTAATGTGCTGCTACCTAGTGCCACACGCGAGAACTAGCGATGGTCGGTACTGTACGACCTTCCCCTATAGAATAGTAAATTCTAATGGTATTCAACCTATTACGAAATAGTCGCGTATAGGGAGGGTACATTTGTTTATGGCTTTCTATCTCGTCTACTGCGGAATCATAAATAAGACAAATATTTATGGTATCTAAAAAGGACATCCAGTAAAAAAAAAAAAAAAAAAAAACTTTGAATTTGACAAATGGTTATGGTGGTGGCCGAAAAGAAAATTAAATTTTGAAATTTTCATCATCATTTTAATTTACTTCTCTGCCATACGATTCGGTAAAGTGCTTGGCTATAAAGAATGTTCTTTAAAAATAATAACAATGTCACTTCTATTTTACTTTGGATTATTAAGTTGATATGAATTTATTATTTGGTATGAAGTACGTTATAATTCATGAGAAATAATAAGCTGCAAAAAATGTTTACTGTAACACCTAGGGGTGAAGGAGCAACATCTAAGACTTATCATTCTGCCCCGAGAAAACATATATGTAGAAACATGCTACTTTAGACCAGTGTTTTTATAAATGTGTTTCAGCTGATTGTTGAGCAAAAATGTAGTTACAATATTATAATTTTTTTACCAATAAACTAAGGTGCGTACAAAAAATGTGAAAAGTTTGTAGGAAGCACCACGGTGTCTAGGGCAGGTCATGAAATTTTGGTACAATTTACTGCAGTGATGTCGCGAAACTAGCGAGTTGAGTGATAAGTTGCGTCTGTCGTTAGTGCAGTGTAGCGTTGCACACTGTGAGTCTTGCGAGCCGGGCTGGTAGGCTACCAGTCCATAAGCCTGTCCTATATCACATCCTGTCCTAATTGGGTGAGGTTCCTCAAAACAAAAACAAAGTCTGCCACCATCTCCCCATCATGTTGTGTACACATGTGGAAATTATGGCGTTCAGCGATCACCGAAGGCTTAGGCGCCAAATGACGACACAAAGTGTCTACTAATTCTTGGTAACTTAAATCTTGTGGTTTCTTCGGGGTCGACAAACTGCGTAGTACTTCATATGTTTCTTTACCACCTGAAGAAATTAAAATCGCCAGACGTTTTGCCTTCTCACCATCAGTGCCCCGACACTGTTTGTGATAAATAACTGTTCCAACCTTTCCAAATACGACTGCCACGGGTCTTCCCTGGCACAAACTTCTCAGTTTTTAAACCTGACATGTTGGCGCTTAGATAGACGACAATCCCATCCTCGTCGCCAGCGTACAACCTTTATTCAACACTTGCAAACACTTACTACAAACAGCACACATCTGTCACAAACTACCGGTCGCCATCTTTCTAGCGTTGTTGCACACTCCACGGTATGCAGGTGCCAACCATACAGCATAAACAAATGCCAATCAGGGCAGTAGACCTCTATCATTTGCTACAAG
The DNA here is from genome assembly GCA_003012365.1 of Medauroidea extradentata. Taxonomy (NCBI): domain Eukaryota; kingdom Metazoa; phylum Arthropoda; class Insecta; order Phasmatodea; family Phasmatidae; genus Medauroidea; species Medauroidea extradentata. The sequence goes on from PNEQ01102803.1 coordinate 2,835, forward strand.
ACAACAGTTCCTTAATGAGCACATTGTTACAATATCAATTAATCAGGGCAGTAGACCTCTATCATTTGCTACAAGACAACAGTTCCTTAATGAGCACATTGTTACAATATCAATTAATCAGGCCAGTAGACCTCTATCATTTGCTACAAGACAACAGTTCCTTAATGAGCACATTGTTACAATATCAATTAATCAGGCCAGTAGACCTCTATCATTTGCTACAAGACAACAGTTCCTTAATGAGCACATTGTTACAATATCAATTAATCAGGGCAGTAGACCTCTATCATTTCATTTGCCTCCCACATTTTGCAACACACTAAGTATGACATTATATACTTTTATGTACATACTATGTTTTCAGATTACCTTTGGGGATCACAGTATAAAGCGGACAGCAGATCAAACAGACAGCAGTAAATAATGAGCAATATAAAGAGAAGAAACATAAAACTGAACATAATCTCTGCCGTGGACTTGAACATGGGTATTGGCAAGGAGAACGTTCTACCCTGGCACATCCCGTCAGAGTTTCGCTACTTCATGGACATGACGTCCCGACTACGCAGACACGACGAGAGCAGCGGTATGCGCAATGCAGTGATCGTCGGCCGTAACACGTGGGACACAATGGACAGCGTCACCTCAAAGCCTCATCCACTGGCTTTGAACATAGTCCTGAGTAAGAGAGATAACGAACCGCTGAACTACCCAGACACCATCGTTTGCTCATCGTTGGACTGTGCTGTAGAGCTCCTGGCTACAGATGCAACCTACGCAGATATAGACCAGGTGTGGGTGATAGGAGGTGCAGCAGTATATCGCTCGGCACTTCTGTCTCCTTATTTCCACCGACTCTATCTGTCCAGGATAAAACAAACCTATGTTTGTGATAGCTTCTTTCCTACAGAGTTTAATGAGCTCTTGTATGAGAGAGTTCCAGATGACAATATAGGTGATGACAGAGTACCTTTAGGCGAGCAAGTAGACGATACAACTGGTGTCAAATATGAGGTGTATGTTTACGAAAAGAAACTACTTTCTGTAACATCATTGTAATGCAATTACATTTTACAAGACTATATCATAAGCCTCACTTCAGAACATGCTGATGTAATCAAAGTGTGAAAATTTAAAAAATTGGTTTAGTATTTGACCCTATGTTCAATACCTAATGTATCTTGCTGCATGAAAATTTGTTTGTAGTAACAGGCATATATTTAGAAGTACATTGTAAATCTGCATAAAACAATGAAGGTAAAACTACACTAGACCCTCGATTTTACGAACCCTGGATTTTACAAAGGTAGTGATTTTAAGAATACACTCTCGGGAACCGTTAAAAAATTGCAAAAATAATAAAAAAAAGTTAAAGCTGTTTTGTGACAGCACACGTCGGAGAGCAACATTCAGCCGGTGAGCATTGCTACGTACATTACACAGTTTGTCTACCCCTCATTTAAAGTGAAATCTTAGTCTTTGTAGATAACAAGACCATGACAGCTAGAGCAGGGTGTCCAGTTAAAGTGGTATTTCAATTTCCAGTACATTTCCCACATTCCCTGAGAAATTCCAGTTCAGTGCTTTAAACGTGATACAATGTTAACTTGTGCTACCCAAGCCAACTAATGATAACCATACAATTTTTATGTTACTTACAGAGGTGGCGAAGGTGTATAAAAATATTATGTCTAGTATTTAATTAAAATACTTCCCTTTACAAAGATTTGTAAATTGATTGAATTGTTGAGTTTTCTTTTGTTGCATCTGAAAGTTCAGTCCATGTGAACAACACTGAAATGCATATTAATAGAATTGTGGGAATAAATTGATAAAACATGAGGGACCAGCACAATATTATATTTATTATTCAAAAGATAGTACACCAGCCTCGCGGCCTCCGAAAAAATGTCGCGTGCAACAATAATTTTAGTTTGAATGCTACGAACGTCAAGACTACACGATCGCGAGCAAGCATCTGTGCTTGGTGTTTTATTTATTTATTTTTTGTGACACGGAATGGTTGTATCGATCATTCGTGGGTGTAATTTTAATCAGAAGATGTCTGCCTATTGACATAAATTTAAACTCAAGTTATAATTTGCCATTTTTCGTGTGAAACTATACAAATGTCATAGACTATGTATTTGTGAGAAGACACTATGTGCTCAGTGTTCTCTTTTTTCTCTTTTTCTTCTCCAGGACATGGCTCGGTCCTATTTACCGTTCAGGGTACCCTTTTTACTATAATTCACGCAACCCAAGTAACTGCAATAGCTGATTGAACTGTCTTGTCAAATACTTCTTACAAGACGACAGTGGTCGGCACCGCCCATCCCTACGTAATCTGACCTACGAACAAGCATTCTCTTCTGACAGCTACACGGACGTTGCTTTCTATGGTTCATTGTGCATTACAACATAGTTTTTAAGTTTTTTTTACTGCTGATATCATTTTACCTTCACCCACTCACTAAGCAAGCTAATACATTGTTTCACTACAATAATATATTGGAGTTGGATTTTTAAATGACTTCAAATCACATGTCACAAAAAGAGCACCGATTCGTGAAAGAGGATCAAACCACTAGCCTTTACAAAACCCTTACAACTATTACAGCTACGGTATTAAGCATCTGTATAACAGTCTACGCCAAACATACAACATTCATACAAAGTTTAAATAACACGTTTACATATTTCGATGGTCACAAAGTCATCTTAACGTACATAACGACTGTTGGGAACCTGTTCAGTACATATTATGTAAAGCATTTCATTACGTTTCCTGTTCATATGTCGCTGGGGTTTGATTACTAAAATTGCTTTAACCCTTTCACTGCCAAGATAGCAAGGGATGTATATGTATGTGCAGGCCATATGTGTATGCTGTAAAATTACCCTCTAAGGTACATTTTTTTCTGTCAAATTTATACAAAAAAATTTCTGTATATCTTTAATGTATTGTATTTTGATTTAAAACTGGTTTTAGGGTTTCTTATGATATTTTAAGATATTACAAAACTATATTTTAATTAAATAGGTTTTTTATGTTTCGACACAATAACTCATTTTGTTGTAGATAACAGAAACTGAGATTTTTTATTTAAGTTGCTATTTAGAGTAAAAATTGTAAAATAGATAATCAATAACAATTTTAATTTATTTACATTTCTGTGTAACATAAACTTGTTTAAAATTATCACAGGTCTCCATAAAATATGTTATATAATCACACAAATTGAATCAAATGGTGAGAATGTATTAGAACAAACATTTCCTTAATAAATATAAATATATAAAAGTAGGTCATTGTCATATTTTACTGCAGTTTCACCCCTCCCCACAAAACAGAGATCTACAATTACAGCTAAATCACATGAAAATGATTTATTTTCTGCAGTAGATCCTAAACATAGTATCAACATTTGTGTAGTAAAATGTCATGGCAATTATTTAAAATTCATATAATGGTCCAAATACTGTATTTCCCAAAACATAATGCAATCTGTAAATACATGTCACAAAAATTATTTACAATGTATAAAGAATATCACTGTTGGAAACAAAACATTTACAGTAGTACTAGTACCATTTGTCACAGGTGAGGAAAATATGTGTTTTTCTTCTGCAACATATCAGAAAACACAATCAATACAAGCATAGTAACATGTCAAAAATAACATTATTTACAGTGCATAAAACCAAACATAATTGCTGGAAAACAACATAAAATGTTTTCAGTAATATTAGTACAATTTGTCACAGGTAAGAAAAATGTTATTTTACGTTATTTCCTGAAACATGACTCAACACATACATACCAACATGTCAAAGAAGTATTCACAATTCATAAAACAAAAATGTTAAAACACAAAAAGTATACAAAAAACTGCTGGTCTGTTTCAGGCCAGAAACTACTTTTTTTCTGCGGTAGTTAATAAAATATGAATTAAAACACATGCATACTAACATGCCAAATAAAGCTTTTTACAACTTACTCATCACATAAAGTACTGTAATAATAAAACAATTTCACTAAAATTATACTACATACAATGTTTGAAATCCTAGGTCAAGGAAACTTTTCTAATGTGTCTTCTGGCTATAATAGTTGCCGAAACATTGATCAATACACAAAGCAACATTGCTAACAGGACACATGTACCTCGATTCTTTGCGCTTGCTTTTTCTTCTCTCCCTGTCGCGTAGTCAACTTTCCCTGAATCTTTCATGTCTGGAGTGTGATATATTGACAGCATTCACACGTCACGTCAGTCACACCATCCAAGGATGAGGAAATTGTCACAGCTTCTGAAGGTAAGTTACTTTATTTTTTAATTTCTCCATCATACAAGGCATGTTCTTCCTGCTCCTTTTTACTGTACCAACAGCATTAGTTGTCCTCTCATAAAGCCAATAAAACAGTTCTGAACTTGAATATCAGTTGTTTAGATAGATAGTATGTCCTAAGGATGGAGGAGGTTAGCAACCACATCTCCACATTTCCTAAGGTTCACATAGCTTACAGTGCTGTCTGTGTTGTCTCCCGTGTAAATGATAAAATCTACGAGAAGGAGCCATAGATTCAGAAAATGTATTCTTTAGGTGGTCTACTAAAAGACGTATTTTTACTAATGGGTCTTTAAGATTTCTCGTCATTGTTACAAAAGTGTAACATATGCAGAATGAGTTGATAGTCTGTACCGTAATCAGCACACTAACACACGGGTTTAATCCCGAAATGGTCAAACTCAAAATAAGAGAAAGCAGGTAAATGGATAACAATTGATTTATTTATAATTGCTCGCATTAATCGTGACAGATCCAGCAGAAAACACATCCATACAAATAGATTGCCTGAAGGGCAGCGATGACCATTATGCAGGAGTAAACATTAAACACAAACACCCAATGAAATAGGGCCGTTAATGGCAAAACCAATGTCACCCATCGGCACGCTGTCGGCTAAACAGCGAAAGGAAAACAAGGAGTAATCATATGATTTCCAGGAAAGAGGCAGGAGCTCCCGGACACAAATGACTCCGAAGAAAACCAAACAGCAAACTTAACATACCACAAACGCATGATAGCCGACGGAGTCCCGACGGGTGTTAACAAGCAAAGCGGTCGACGAGGCAGCGGGAATTAGACTGACCACGCTCGAGAGCTGGGTGGCCGGTCTTAACAGCAAAGGGAGGGGAAGGCGAGGAGGGGGAAAGAATGGAGGGAGCCGAAGATTGCAGATAAAACTAGACGATGTCCGACACAACGGGCGGCACGTTCAAGTAGCCCGATCAGTTCAAAAGGCCTTACAAACACTCAGAGTCCCATCCTGTTGTATCACCTCAGACTCTTCAAATAAAGTTCACAAAGATGTTTGACTCCATAATACTTGTGTTGTACCCCAACACTAGTTCAAGTCATTACGAGACATAACCGTCCCATAAATGTGAGAATGTAATAACACATCTTTAGACCAGCACTCCTGCATTTCCAAACAATAGTTCCTGCTCATCAGTAAATAAATTCACAGAAAACAATAAAAATTGTCTGGTGTTATGGCCTTTCAGTGAGATAAGCTATGTGACAGTTTGTCTTCCTTACTGGTCACTGAATGATAAAAATGGATTAAAATGGTTTATTTCTTGGCATATTTTTACAACAAAATCAAGAGAAAAAAAGAATAAAAAAGAATCTGGGCTAGAACTGTTTTTAGTGAAAGGCAACCTCACAGCCACCTTATCGGCACTGAACTTACGTTTCTTAGCTGAGGACTTGTCATACGACCTTGAAAGAATTCATTTTCTTGTTCCCTCTTGAACATCCAGTGTGTCATTTTCTTCTTGTTCTTCGTCCTCCAACGAACTATCCTACGACACTACTACCGAAACTTTATTTCTGAATTTAGACTTACTCTCTGTAATATCTGGAGCTCTTGATGAACCAGGATGTGTTTCTTCAGGGTCAATTTCTTCATCACTCGATGGATCAGAAAACTATTGTGGTCACTTTCCACAAACATTTGCAGAAGTTACTTGGATGACCTATGTTTGTTCTTACCGTCACAAACACCACATCACCCACTTAGAGCACAGCTAAACAGTCAAAGCACATCAGACGTAATAGAAGCTTAGAGGCAGCCCCATATGAGAGGACAGTAAACAAATACGATAACTCGACTGTTCGGTAATACGAGTAAACACAATTAGCTTCCTGACAAAGTGCTCGATAGCAGTGCTAGAACACAACATAAAGACGCTGCAAACCTTTGGAAGATCAAGTTACTGGATGCTAAATGGCAGCATGATAAAACGACGTAACACGGCCGTGGCAACGAAATGGAAACGAGACTAAAAGAAGCAGACGCGTATAAATGTTTGGGCCTGAGGCAAGCAGTATGACATTATGGTGTATGCACGTCAGGGCCTGACAATGACCAATGTCTTCTGTCGAGTATACTCGTTTGTGGCAGTCAAAGGGTTAATAATCAAGCCCTATCCACATTACTGCAAATTTTCTTCACCTGTTTTATTCCTTTTTTAATTTAATGTAACTTTCGGCCCATAAAATATTACATTAGCAAACAACTTGTTTATGCATGAACATTGCAAAAACTCCAGTCACATATACGAGAATTCTGCATAAATATTAATGTCGCCATTATTCTTACACCTTTTACCTGTTGAAGACATTATTAATTTCAATTAAAAAAAAATTCCAGTAATTTCATTCTACTTCCCATTTTTCCTGTACAACTGAAATATAATTTTAAGATTCTGAAAATTAAAATTATCAATATTTCGCATCTCTTGCAATGAACAGTAGAAAGCTTAGTTGACATTAAGAAAATTAATAGTGTATACTTTTAGGGTCATTAAAAAATTTAATAAAATAAAAATCTGTTGACTAGAATACTAGAAATTAAAATTTGTGTAAATAAATGTAAAAACAATACAAATTGACCCTGTATTTGTAAAAAATTAAACGAGCCTTGTATTTAAAAATGGCTGGATGTAATATTGGGCACCCATATGGAAAACAATTATATGAGTTTCTAGAGTACAGTTGATTAAGCCAAGTTAATTTAGTCTGTAGCAATGTTAAGGAACTCCAGTTATACAAGCAAACAATAATCAGGCGTTAGCTGAGCAACACTACATTCTATCCAATATAAGGATTCCATATTTGGACAGTTGATGCTACCAATATTGGTAACACCTGCCAGAATAACAGCACATGATTGTATGGTTTGATGAAACAGTAGTGGCAGCCCTGGACAACAAATCTGTTAAATTTCCTCCCCGACATTGAAAACAGTGTGTATCATACGTGAAAAATATGTAAGCATTTTAGAGGAACAGGTAATATAACAACATGGTTCCGTACACACCATTAGTCAGTAAACCATTTTATTCTAGTCAAATTTCGTCATTTATATAAATGCTTTACAAACAACCGCACTATTATCAATCGATCTGTACTGGCAACCAAAATAAAAGATGGCCATGTTGTTGTAAGGCGGAATATTAACTGAGACTTTTCTTGTGCGTGTGATTCTTATAAGGTGTTATTTTGATAATCTGTGCATGTATTTAATACAGCGCAACTTGGGCATTAAAAAGCCCAGCCTGTAACAGCCAAAGATGACGGGATGTTAAGACGTGTTTCGGACAATGTTCAGCTTTAATAACGGCCCCTGGGCGGCTTGGCATGTCAACAAAAAAACCAGTTGCTAAGTAAGAAGCAGATAATCCATCCAGAGAAAAGTACTACATAAAAAAAATAAAAAAAGTTACCTACCATTTATTTTAACAAAATTTGTGGTTAAACATGGTTCTTGTTGTAGGCCTATACTAGCTATTTTCAAGGTGCTGACTCAACAAACTCTTTTAGTACGAAAAAGTCGATGTTTAAATGTTTTTTTAGCAAGTAAGATATTTTGTGCCTGTCAGTTGCAAAAATGTAGGTCTACATAATACTCAAAGCAATTATTAGTCATATAAGAATGACAGGTAGACTATTCAACTCCTCTGCCTCTCACACACTCCTCTATTACAATGGCCTTTGTTGTGCTCACAGCCATGAACACACATGGCACACCTTCTCTCTTTACAATATTTGTGCAAGTTACAATAGCACTCTCAATATACTATTACTAACATTATATCATTTTACACATTACACTTTCAAATACAATAAAATATTCTACTTAACAACAACATAAGATTTTCCATTTGAAAATCTGTAAACCTGTTTGGTAACCTAATCTCACGACCACTTTTATTTATACCTTTAAAATTACTTTCCACCATCCCCTGGGCCTCGCCTACATTCTGTGGTTCATTCAAACTCTCAGGTTCATTTAATACTTTATCATCCTCTGCCTTATTTTATACTTCATAATTCTAATTCTCATTTATTCTAACCTTTGTTTCATTCCTAGTTTCCCTTAAATGACTAGAATTTTGTCTAACTACAGTTCCTTTCTCATTAATCACTAAATAAGATCCTGGAGTGTCCTGTTTCTGTATTAATTTCCTATGTTCCCATATTTTATCTGTTCTAATCTAGACATCATTAGGTCTGAATTCTCTCCCCTTAACTGCTGATTTATCATGTTTTTTTTCTTTCTTTCTGTTGCATTCCTATCAACTGATTTATACTATTTTGTAATTGAGGCTGCTTCTGCGATATAACAATAGGTAATTTAGTCCTCAACAGCCTAGACATTAATAATCAGGCTGATGAAACCTCTAACCCTGAGATATTCCAGCAACGCGGAGGCTACATCGTAACCACTATATTGATCTTGCTACACCCACTGCTATTTCAGCCATGCTATAGGCTTGTGGGTATCTCTGGATTCAGGTACTTATATCAAAATCCCAACTATCTGCAAATGCTTTAAATTCATGCCCTGAAAATGGTATATTATCATCTTGCATTGTTTTTGATACTCCATGAGTAGAAAATATTACTTTTTTTTTATACATTCGAATGCACTTTTATTTACTATAAGCATAATTGCGACCATTTTGTAAAAAAAAGAACTAAATAACTCTTATTATCAAAATCACACAAATCAACTATCTTTTCAAATGGGAGAGTTGGTACTTCATGTGGTATCAATGTTCATTTTATATTTGCTCTCCTATAAACTCAACAATTCTGTTGTATTTGGTTCTCCTAGAAGTGATGATGTTATCTGTTTACTTGCACACACAGTAATTACCGCAGGCACTACAGGTTCTCTCTTCAACATATTTTACTGCAACTTACTATGTTCGGCCAGTCTACACATCTCTACAGCTTTATCTAACTTAATATTATTTTCCCGTAATAACCGCAGCTGTACAGTTGTATATGTACGACATCAAGAACCTCTTGCCTTAGCTTAAAATATATCATGCACCATCTCAGTAACTGTAGGGATTGGTTTGTCTTGCCGTTATGATTAGCCTGAATTCAGTACTGTGCTGCAATGTCGGATTCCCAAAGAGAATTTAGCACACTGATATGTTTATGTGAATGCTAATCAAGAGTATTTGTATACTTCACGAAGAATGTGTTTTAGTCTACCTTGTATAGTGTATTGAGTGAGCCTAGCGAAGGGAAACACTGCGACCACTTTTGTTATAAGCAGATTGATTGTATTTACCTGAATTATGTTATTATTTGCCCCGAGGAAGAATTTCACGATGTAACATGTGAAGAAAATGAACATGAAGACGACGGCAATGCTGCGACGATAAACTGTCAGTTTAAGGCAAATAAACATACACGAACCCTGTAAGCAAGCAAGATGGGAGCACACGAACATATTATACTTATAGCGGTAACCTACAGTATTATATTTGAACCTGCCTATTACTATGTTTGTATTGATGCAAGGACACCGAGCCTGCTCACAACATCATTATCTGACTCATTGCATTTGGTACACACACTAGCAAAAACCACATTACAGAACACTCTACACTACACTCCCACAGTCAGGCATGGGCACAGCCTATGAATGAAAAAATAAACCACAATCTGCGGCAATGGGGTTGGTAGCAGTGCAATAGTCACTAGGGCGGGGAGGGGTTTCCTCGCGTCTTCGTGTGGCAGACCTTGTTATTCGGTAACAGACATGAAGCAAATACAGCAGATGCACGCAGTGGTGAGTCAGATTTCAACGTTCATGGTCGTCACCTGCCGGCTTGAGCAACACGAAAACTCTGCTATTTAAGCTACCTAAATACTATGTCACTGTCTTTTGCTATTTATATGAATTACGTTTCTATCTTCTGAACTGTTTAGCTCAGGTAAGGTGAGTAAGGGAAATAATTTTATTTTACAATAGTGTTTGCTTCAGTTTTAGGAATTTTAAAGCAATACTGATGTCATGAAACTGTAGGACACACTTGCAAAACATAAAATACAGTGTAAAACAAAAAGTAACTTTTAAATGTTTAAGCTTTTTATAGTACGAGGTAGGCAGTCAATTTTAAAGTCTTTAATGCTATGCTCGCCATTTTTTTACTGTTGATTTTAATAACCAGAATACTGCTTAATGAAATGCTACGGAGAAATCATGATTTTTTAAGTCATATGATGCACAAATGTGCATATGCATCTTGTAACATAATACATCATTCACCTGAAACATAACACCTTGCTTGATTTAGGCTTACTTTCATTATTTGCGATACTTTGGCTGCAACAATCTACAGAACTGTGTGGTATAGCTGCCAACTGGTATGTTACTAAGAAAAATTAATGTACAAATTGTAACACATTTGTGTTAACGTATCTATTCTTAGTATATGATACCATGTTACTCTAAAAAAATTTACGATAGTCAAGTATAAAATATAAATTGTTTTGTTTGGTTTTGGTAAAATATATTTTTGCTTTTGATATAATAAACGTTAAGGTACAGTATCAATTTTTTTTTTTTAGAAACAGATTTAATCAAGAGTATGAAGAAACACGTTAAGGGGCCCCCGAAACATTTGCTTGTTAAGTGTCCCGAAATTTCTGTCGATGTCCCTATGGAATGGTCATATGGATCGTTCATAGGTGTGATTTTAATCGTAAGACGTCTGTCTATTGATATAAATTTAAACTTCAATTATTATTTGCCTTTTTTGTGTGAAACTATATGAATGTCAGACTACGTATTTGCAAGAAGACACTAGACGCTCAGTGCTCTCTCTCTCTCTCTTTTTTCAGTCGTACTTACCGTTCGGGGGTACCCTTTAAATAAGTCAGAAAATGTCTGTTTTGTAATATAAATGTACATTTTAACAATAACTTGTCTCATTTTCATTGAAAACACTATGAAAATAGGGACCCCAATGGATACTCTTTGCAGAAAAAAAGCAATTTTAAAATTTGGTAGAGGCGTGGGGGTAAAATTGTTCTCAATCAATTTGATGAATGTCATAAATGGAACAGTCAGTATTCGTAAAATCAAGGATCTAGTGTACCTAGGCAGAACGTCATAAATAATTTTAAATATAGAATGATAACATTAACTTAACATCTGTAGGGTAGGCAATTCATTACTGAAATATGAATTAACTGTCCATTCACATAGCCACCTAACCCTAGTAAGATTATTGTGCAGACAGTATTTGAAACAAATTACCTACTTGTCTGAGACCTAAAAATAACCAAAAATAAAACAACACATTTTGGATTTTATTGCAATAATATACCTTAAGTGTTGACAAGTTTTGATTGTCAGCTGGAAAGCATATGGAGTCAGACGGATACACAATATGTTTGTTTACACAATTCTACTTTCTTATGATCTGTCAAAAAACGGAATTTTCATACTGTATGGACTGTAGGGACGATGAAGAAATAGGAAGTGACAAATGCCATGCTAAACATTGATGCCACGACTGACTCGAACCTCGTCAATAACAACAATAATCAGAACTGCAATTGTGCTCAAACACATCACTAGTTTCATGTTTATCACAGTACACTATGTACACATTTAAGTTACATAGGAAAATATTATAGACGCAGTAAATAAAGAACAAGTAATTGTGCACATATACCTGTATTTCCTCAAGAAACATCTTCTGAACTACTGCAAGCTCTTCTCTATATTTTCCTTGCTCACATTCCTGCCACATCTGCAGTTTCTTCTCATGTTCCTCTTCCCAGTTCCTCTTGTCATTATGCTCTTTATTACGAGTATCCTGTAATTGGCACAAGCAAATACTATTAATATTAGGTACAAGATTAACTACCGTTCAACATTTTCCTGTGCCTGAGAACTCCTGGTGTACCCACACCCTGGGGCCAATATTAATACAGTTGGTAACTTTTTCCGGAAATGTTAGGGGATTCGCTTGTTTTTCCTAAGATATAAAATTTTTTCTCTCAATTTATCAGCATTTAACATTGTATTATTGTAGAAAATTTATAATACACCAACACAAAGTAAAAAAAAAAAAAAAACCTTCCTAACAATTTTATTACACAAGCTCCCTTTCAAAAAAGAGAACTTATATTTTTTTTTCATTGATTAAGACTGATTAGACATTTACTTGGTCTGCAGACTGAACAAGAAGTTGCAAAAAAAGCATCTGCCATATACCATCAGCTGCCACATTCTGTCTGGTAAGGTATGTCACCTGGTCTTCTCAACTCACTGACAGTGGGGATATTAAAGACCTTTGTTGTGTAGCTTACTTTTGCCGCAAACCAGCACGAGCAAGCCACAATTCATAGAAAGGTATAGGGGCAATTTGCAATAAGGTGTAAAGCATTAATTTATGCCAAAATTAAAATGTAGTGGCTTCAAAGTCAAAGTCAATAGGGGCACTTCACTATACAATAAATAATTGCACAACACTCTGCTGAACATTTCTCAATATATTATGTTCGAAATCATCATGCATGAACAATACATCATGGCACATAAATATATATTAGCGCTTATAAAAATATTACTGTACATGCGCCTAGAAATATCATGCGTAAACAACATTCTATATATACATTACATCTATACAAGTCAAGAGCGTTTTACTGAACAGTTCTAATCATGTTAAGCTCGAAATCATCATGCATGAGCAATACATCATGGCACATAAATATATATTAGCGCTTATAAAAATGTTGCTGTACATGCGCCTAGAAATCATCATGCGTAAACAAAATTCCATATACATTACATCTATAAAAGTCAATAGCGTTTTGCTGAACAGTTCTCTTAACGCTCCTATTGATTTAACCAGTTTATATAATTTTTATCAGTAGTGGAATAATGCCATGATAAAACATTTGCTACCAGTCCATTGATACTGAAGGGTAATTACACTTTACCCACATTTTGCCTTGACTAATACCGGACATTATCTGCATGAATGTACCATAGTGGTAAAATTCAATTCAATTTGTTTACCAGGGATTCGTTACAGCTAGTGTCGGTATTCCCAGCACTCAAATTCAACCAACTGGTATCTAATCCATGCACCGGAAACAATATTGTGAAAAACGTACATACCTCGTGTCAGAGCAATAGACGTGAATAAATAGTGAGCAACCTGTTTGAACAAATCGGTTGACAGCAAGTATGGCACTTCACCCAGCGTTGCCGCACTTGACGAGTCGTATTGCCGGCCCAGTACCAGCCTTTTCCTTTCACAAAAAAAGGAATTTAACCGCTTCACACACTTCCGGAATTCACTTTACCAAGCACTGAATACCGTAAATCTAGTTGACAGTAAACTCCGCTTCCTCGACACACGACAAACAACGAGCACCAACTCGCAGTTGACAGTAAAGTGATAGTTAAATGAGCACCAACTCGCCGGTAAACTACGTCGCAACAACAGCAACTATGGCGTACTCTCACTTCCTCAGCATTAAAAAAAAAAATTACGCAGAAATACCGTGATCATTCCGAACACGGCAACTCCGTGACATTTTACCGGGCACGAGCAAACATTTGCCAGCTACTCCTGGCTCGACCGTACTTGTCTCAAACTGCAGAACGACTCTCCTCTAAGTAGTTCGCCCAGCAAGCCACAATGCCGAGAGGGCAGCACTTGCTGGACTCGCCACCGGCGGTTACGTCACCCCAAAACAGTTGAATTTGAGCCCAGGTCTACCACCATTCTGATACACGCACACAACTCAGGTTGGCAACTGGTGGCGCGCGGGCCACCGAACAAAGTTTCGTAGCATGTGGCGCACGAGCATACAAGTTCGGGCCGCCACATCCTCCCCCTTTTAAAACCACCCCTACGCAAAGGGCAACACAATATTATTTACAGATCTACACTGTCAGCAGCATCATGAAAACGTAGAGGTTCTAAGCCACTCACAAAAAACCAAATACATAGACAAAAAAACCCCAAAAGGAACTTAAAACCCACCCATATTTAAACCCCAAACAAAGAAGCAAGAAACATATAACACTTAAGCGAGAACACAGAGAGAGAATCTCAAAGTACACTAGATCGTAGCCATACCTCTAGGTTTCAGAGACCCTACTGACTCACATTTAGAATTGCAGCCTGGTTATAAGGTTTCAGAGCAGTAATATGTGCCTTCTTAACCAATACATTCGACTCCAGTGGTCCCAAATTCACGCTCACAGGCGCTGAAAAAGAAAATATTTTAAATGGCCCTTCATACGCTAGAGATAGCTTAGCCGACACAAAATCGACCTTTCTACTGAGTGTTACCTTTCGGCATAACACAAGGTCTCCCACTGCGTAGGGACAATCTTTCCTATCCTTATTATATTTGGTCATGACACGCCTCTGTGTCTTCAACAAATTATCATAGGCTTCTTTCCAAATTTCTTCAAACCTCTGCTCATCCGTATGATCAAGACTTTCGATCCCCCAAAGGCTTATCAATGGGTGGGGTACTTCTCTCCCAAACATTACTTTCCCTGGAGATTTCCCAGTCGCCCCATGTGGGACATTGTTCCAGGCGATGTTGAGAAGAGCAATATTCTCATCCCATCTTCTCTGGTCCTGATGGTGGAATACTGTCAGTGCCCCTTTTAAGGATTTATTAAGCCTCTCCACAAGATTTGGACAAGGATAATATGGGCTTGTATGAATCAATTTAATTCCCCATGAGAAACACAAATCATGCATAA
>PNEQ01102804.1:0-13703 GCA_003012365.1 Medauroidea extradentata
CCATTTCATTATATTTACTGGTTTTGAAGTTTTGTATGAAGTAAAAATACGCAAATTTTGACTTTGAAGTGACATTACGGGAAAACTGGCTGAGCTAATTTTTTTTCGTTAGAGGTTAATGTACTCTTAACTAATGTCTACAAAACTAACACTATTTTATACAATTACAAAATTATGAATTTTTCCCTACTTGAACGCCTTTAATGCGTGACGCTATAAGTTCAAAAATTCGGTGCGCGTGTTTTAAGTAATTATTTTCGGGCTTCCAAAAATTGCTGAAAACGGCTTTTTCAGACTGCTGAGTCTGGGAATATACCAGCCCGGTTCTAAAAACGCACAATTGTAAGCACGCGTTGGATTTTTAACTATACTTCAAACAAATAAAATGATGTGGTCACCGCTTAGAAGAGTCACATAGGAAAATTAATACTAACAAAGCTCTGCGTGCAAGTTGAGTGGTTTGCGCATAGAGACGATTCTGATGCATTAGGGCCTACATACGCCAGCCTGCGGCAACCTTGGCGCATTATCGATTTTATGCCTCACAAACACAAACACATTCTATATAGGGAGCCATCTTAAGGTAACCGCCTACCCTACGCTTCAAATGCGTTGCAGAGTGTTCGTAAACAGGTACTTTCTACCAAAATACTCCAAGGTCGGAAACTCATTGTTAAGACCCCACGCTAATTAAAAACACTGTTTCTAAGCCCTCCAACATGACTAAAAACGGCCTTTACAAACTGGCATACTTCAAAATATACTAACCAGATGTATGTGAAACTCAGGTTTCGACCTACACTCAACTGAGTTGCAGACTCCCCACCAGCAAAATTATATGGTCACCGCTGGGCGTTCACGTGGCAAAAATTCATAATTTCATATTTGCTTGGCATAGTGTAAGTTTTATAAACGTCACTTGTGACTACATTTTCCACTTGTAGAAATGTTTCAACTCTCATAGTTTTTCCAAAGCGGCATGTGAAAGTCAGAATTTGCAAGTTACAGCAACATAGGTTAAACAAATACCAAGTGACTTATACGAATGAAATAATTTACACTTAGTTTAGATAATATCGGCTATATGCTAAAAGTTTTAAAAACACGCAATGCAATAACTTTGTACTTAAAAAAAATACGAAAATGACGAAAATTTACCTCGTTTGTGGCAATTAAAAAAAAAAAGACAAAATTACTTTGTTGTGTATTTTTAAATTTTTTTAGAATATTGCCCATAATATCATATTTTACAGTAAATTATTTAATTCGTGAAAGTAATTTGTTTTTGTTAAACCTATGTTCCTGTAACTTGCAAATTCTGACTTTGGCAGGCCTCTGTGGGGAAACTATTTGAGCTAAAAAATGTGTACAAATGGAAAATGTAGTCATGAATAACGTCTATAAAACTAACACTACGCCAAGCAAATATGAAATTTAGAATTTTTGCCACGTGAACACCCTTAATGTCCCTTAGTAAAAACCGTTCGGCTGTTAGCTTACACGCTATTTCAGCGCTTGGCTCGTTGAGGCGACGCGGCATTTGATGCGCGCTTCAAGGTCGACCTTACTCCTCCGTCGCTTTTGAGCCTCTCACGCGCGGGTAGGCGGCGCCCTTAAGGGGCCTCCCTAGATTGGCTGTTTTTGTGTGTGTGATGCAGGAGTGGTAAGAGTGCCATTGACCGACATATGTACTACATATTCGCTTATCCGCAGCTGGCGTGCAGTGCTTTACTATTGTCCATTTTCCTATGAGACTTTAAGCGTTGACCACATTATTTTATTTGTGGTCATTGTATTTCAAAGTCTAACGCTTGTTTCTATAGTTTTTATTTTCTAATCAGGTTGTTATTTTTCCATATACGGGTCTGGAAAAGACATTTTTAGCTATTTTGAGGAGCCTGAAAATAATGTTTCTAACAAACGTGCCAAAATTTGAAAACTATGCGACATAGTTTGAAGTGTGTGTTCTTTTCGTAGATATAGGCAAATATAATGCGAGTTAAATGGTTTCGTCAGAAAAAAATCGTAACTCGCTGCAACACATCTGAGGTCCTTTATCTTGTGATACATGGTACAGAAGCGAAGGAACGCTAAGGACGATAGAGATATGCATATTAAAAGTTGCATCTCCGCTACGCCCCAAGTATAGAAGTAGCTTACAGACTTTCCGTTGAAACATTTTTGCCATATAACTGTAAGCTGTGGCAGTATGGTTTCATTAGTAGGAAATCTATGGCTACGGTCAACTAACTGATATATCTGACTTTCGAATGTCTCCGCTAAAGATAAAAGTCAAGGTCACATTACACACACATATATATGTAACATGTTTTTTTCTGTAGACATACATTGTATTTACTTTGTACTGTTCTAGACTTCATAGTTTATGCATAATGGCATGCGAATATGGCGACATTTGCATAAATTGCTTTATACAATAAAGGAGGAAGTAAAACCAGCATGCTTAAGAAATTAAATAGTTATGATTGTAGAAATGTGTCACGGTCTACATCAAGATATCTATTAAAAACCGCATTGACTATTCCTGTATTTATGAAGAATTTCTGAGCCTGAAATAAAAAAACTGCCAACTTTCTATAATTTTTTTTCAAACAACAGAATTATTCAAACGTGTTTTATACGTGTCTTGACTAAACCCATAATACTGTTCTTCACTGTGAATTATTTTGTTCCTGTAAGTTAGTTGGTTTTCCATTCTTGTATAAAACCGTTTTATGCAAATTAGGGCATTCACGTGCAATTATGCGAAATTCTATAATAGTAGAAAAGTTTTGTATATGTAAAAAATAGTCACTATGTATGGCTACACAACAAACTATAGCTCGTACAAATACAAAAATTATTAAAACCATTACAAATTTTGCATGAACACATCGCTAAAGAAGTCTAATTTACCTTTACAGAAGAAAAACATTTCTTCATTTTTTAAATTTTTACTGAGCTATTTATTCTTGGGAGACAATGTTATTTTCTTTGTGGCATAGAAAGTATTTTTTTTTAATAAATAAAAAATACTGAATACTTAAAACAAAAAAAAAACTAGATATTATTTGACACAGCAATGCTTGTGTCATTGTTAAGAAAGTGTTTTGAGAACGATTCGACAATAATGACAGACCTGGAAAATAACCGGGTCCAACTACCTACATAACCATCAGGCCTAATTGAACTCTCTTTCCTTAGTTTTACAGTTGCTGCTGATCGTCTGAGTTGCCAATTGTTAGGGGCTACTGATTTTCGCGAAAATAATTTCGCACCTATTTTTTATTACCTTGTGTGCTCGTATGCAGCTCTGGTTCAAGGTCAGTGATGCGATGTTTTTAACTTTCAGTGTTTGGGATTTCTACCAGTAAGAAGACACAGACGCGTGGTGTCGCAGTAACCGTCTTATTCTATCTGGCACAGTCAAATGAGAGTATTCTTTGCACAATGACACTTTGCCAATAACCATGAAGCAAAGGTACAAATGTACACAAAAGACATTCAAATTTGTTGATGCAAAAATCGTTTCGCGAAAATCAGATGTCCCTAACAATTGTACATCAGACAAGTTAAATGCTCGCTAAATGAACAATTTTGCTGTCAATGTTCCCTGCAAATTATTTCGAGGTTTACACAAACTTATTTATTTGGTGGTGACAGCTAAATTTTCTTGTCAGCACAGAATGTTGTTCATATCGACCACAAAATATTTTTTTCCGTACGGAAATCTGTGTTCATTTTCATGCAGATTTTCTATCAGGTCAGTTTACTAATAGGCCAGTTTAGTACAGAGTTACTCAGTCACACACGTGAGTCTTATGTAAGAGTGTGATGTTACAATTCGAACACCTGCTTAACTAAACTCTATGAAATTTCCGGGTGTCTAACGTTAATGATTACGAGAGTAGGTGACAAATGAAAAATGAAGGATTGAAGTCCGAAGGAGAAAGTCTGTAAGTCATCAGTGATATCAGGTACTAGTATATTGCTTCGAGAAAGAGCAGGTGTACATTGTGTGGCCAACTCGCCCAGAGAACCCGAAGGCAGTGTACAAACAGGAAGAATTACTCAACAGAATTTTATATGAAAAAAAAAACTATAAGGAATGCCGTGAAAAGGAACACGGGATTGTGTATCGTAAAGTGCAAGACAAATGAAAGTTGTGGGAAATAAAGCATAGAAGGATTCTGGCGATGAGAATTCATGATTAAAAGCAATGTTCAGACACACGCCACTGAAGCAGTAATTCCGTCCCAGAAAACCAAGAGTTACATAAGACAGCAACAAAATCTGATTTCGGCCGTACTAATCGTTTACATAAACAAAATACGGAAACTTAAAAAAAAATCCTGCTAGGAATTATGTCAATTCACAAAAATAAAGAAAAGGACATGTTTAGAAGAAAAACATGAAAAAAATAATAAAAAGTAGGACACCACATTACAGCATATATAATCACTGAGGCGAAGGGCAAGGCATCACACGACAGATTAACAAGAATTATGTTGCAGGAAAAAAAATTGTAAATGTTACAAGGAAAATGTTTGTACGGCTATAAACATTTCGTTAAGTAAACGGATGTCCATATTAAAATAATTAATTTGTAAAGTTTCAAGAATGTTTCTTTTTTGTGAAAGTACGTGGCAAACTATGTACTCAAACAAAATCACGGGTTTGTCGGAAATCATTTAGTTATACAAGATTTGTGGCCTGCGATATACATTTTCCAAAAATACAATGAACATTCATATAAATGACTTTCTACAAAATAATGGAAATAGATTCATCGAATATGTAAAAGTAGAATGAAAGAGATAAAATTTTACTTGAGATAGTCCAGCGATAAATTGCGCGGTAAACAATCTTAAGGATGTTGGTTCGAATATCGGTGCGTCCAACAATTACGTTTATTCAAAATAATTGCATGCAAAATGTTCAATTTTTTTCAGATAAGTTCGTTTTCATGATCATAATGTAAAACTATTTTAAATTTAATGTTTTCCCATTGCGGGTACAAGTACAATGCTCAAAACTTGTAATATTACAAACATATACCTTGAACTGTTTACAAGAAAAACGTTAGTAATTTTACAACACAATAGTTTTCCTAGACGTTTTTGACGCGAAGTTGCGGGAGCTGACATCTGATCTCGTTTTCAGGCTGCCTAAAAGGGTGTTAGAAGGATGAAGGCTAGTTCACACACTCACCTTTCTTATAGATTAACCTGACCATATAATGTGATATACCTAACCTAATTATTGTGATAAACCACCCTATCGGCTTCACAAAGTTGGCATGGCTCTATAAACCGAGTTTACTAGGTTACCAACACAGAACAGACATGTGTAGTTTCTGCAATATGCGACCAGTGTATCAAATATAAGATCGCAATTAAAATGTTTAACATATTACTGCTACTGAAGTCCGAAGTCTTAGTATCTTCAAGCGGTTAGGTTTACCCTACAATAAGGTGAACAAAATCAATATATTAAGTGCCGATTATTAGCTGCAATTGAGGAATAAGGGATAATTTGCGCAAAATATATTGTGTCTGTTCCAAAATTGAACTATAAAATGTTGAAATTTTAATACTTTCTGTAGTTCTGATTTAAGGGGCCTGCCTAGTTAGAGTGTGTTTCTGTGTGTGAGACCGGAGTGGTAAGAGCGCCACTAACCGACGTATGTAATGTATTATCGCCTCTCCGCGCGTCTTTCAGATGACGTGCAGCACTTTATTATTATCCCCCTTGCCTATGGGACTTTAAGCAATGAACTTATTATTTAATTAATAGGAAGGGACTGAAAAATTTCGCAAATTCAATTACCTGTAGGCTAGAATACATTGTACTATTCCTACTCAAGCCTCTACTATTTGTCCACCTGCTGCTACTCAGTAGAACAGCAGACAGTGAACGAATAGACGGGGCTTGAGTATGCATAGTACTATGGATTCTAGTCTACAGGTCATTGAATTCGCACAATTTTCCAGTCCCTATTAGTAGGCAGCGTAGTTGAAATTCTAACGCTTGTTTCTGTAGAAATTGTTTTCGAATCAAATTGTTAATTTTTCCAGACGCGGCAGTCTGAAAAAGCGGTTTTTGACTGTTTTGAGGGGCCATAAATTAATGTTTCTGATAAACGTGCCGAATTTTTAAAACTATAGCGACATAGTTTGAAGTGTGTGTTCTTTTCGTAGATATACATATATAGTGTGCGTTAAATAGTTTCGTTAAAAAGAGAATAATAGTAACTCCGCTGCAACACATTTAAAGGGCCGGTAGGCAGGTCCCTTAAGTGACATGTAGCGAGATTGAGCAGTATATCCGCCAGTGTCTTCTTCCGTCTTCGTGAGTCATTTCGTTCAGAAACAGTTGTGCATGAACAAAAATTGCCTGCTGACATTCAACGTGTACAAGAAAGATAACGGAAAGTAGAGCCGTCCCTATCCTGCACTAGTTAGTATACAAGTACTTGTTTGCTAGTCACTAGTATGTTCTGTTGCCGTTCACACGACACAAGTTTGCTACAAGTCGAGGTTATCAGGCAAGTGTTCCACCGAAAGAAAAGTAATGTTGGAGTTACCATACTTCTGTTAAAATAAGGACAACGTTCCAACTTGGTTGTTAGTACAATCTGGGTTGTTCCTGTAACAATCTGTTCTGTAGAAGTAACAACATGTTATGTTAAATAAAGATGCTCTTTTCTCGCTCTACAGAACATATTGTTACTTGTACAGAACAGATTGTTGTAGGAACAATCCAGATTCTACTGACAACCAAACTAGACTGATGTCCCTATTTTAACAGAGGTATGATAACTCCAACAGTAATTTCTTATACCAAAAAGATTACCAAGTGTACAACGTAGAATGATTTTAAAGGCATTTGAATCAGCTGTTACGGTTCTTCTAATTATGAATAGCAAGATTTAATAGCCGGATACAAGTTTAAAACAATTACGAATGGTTCAAAATAAGGGAAATTCATTGGTGCGTTCGTTGCCAGTTGCCTATGGCTGTTACACTTTCTTTATTTGTATCGTCTCTATTTTTTTTTTATTTCCATCCAATCCCAACTCCAATTAGCATCAGCTCCGTCCATTCACATGCCGTCCATGAATCATGCGCAAGTCCGCTTAAGGAATTTCTGTGAAGTTATTTCTAAAAAGTCCTGGCTTCTTTACGAGCAGAGTTTTGAAGTGGGGAAATTTAAAATCCAGCATGGGAAGCGACGGTGGAAAATTAGTGCTGATGACAAAGTGTCCATTATTCAAAAGCTCTGAAATTTTAATTTTCTTCCCGTCCAGCGCGCATGGATGCGATGATATATTAATGGGTTTGGCTTGCGGGGCGGAAGATAACGGTCATTTTGAACTAAAAGTCTAAGTGTCAGAATTCCGGAGACATCTGGGATTTGAATCATCGTTAGGGACAACTATGCAGCTGTTGCAAAATATAGACACATCTGCCGAAAGGACTTTAAATATTGAGAACATAGCTCTAATATATTACAGAATAAATTTAATTAAAAATTGCACTGCTAAAATGATTTGTCACCACACCAATATATAATATTCTTAAGAAATTAGGTGTCCTAAAATTATTTGTCAGGCATAAATTACAGCGTTCCAAAACGCTTTTAGGAAAAATGTCGAAAACCAATGTCACCAGATTTGTCTAGTAACAATACTTAACAGTTGCTCTGTCAACATGTTCAATACATGAAGGTGTCACGTAATTTATACGAGTGAAAAACTAATTACTCTGGTTAGAAACTTGTTTATCCAAATTAGATGGTACAACAGGTGCGTTATAGAAGAAAATAGAGAATATGAAGGAATAATGGGGATAATATATCACGAATCACACTTTGTTATTTAAACTGACGTATAAAAACGATGTATGGGCAAAGAGGCCGCGGTGGCCGAGTGGAGCCGACCCCCGTGGCTCAGTTGGTTGAGCGGTCGGCTTTGGTGCGGGGGGGTTCTGGGTTCGATTCCCAGGTCTGGCTGGGTGTAAATTTGTGTTTGTCCATTTGGTCACAAAAATTGTCACTATACGAATTGTTACACGAAAAGTATTGGGGTCACTCAAATTAAGTCACATTAAAGGGGGGAATGTTTGGTGCAGTGATGATGCGGAAGCTTCCGCATCGCCACTGCACCAAAAAATGTGGTCAGATCATTCGCCTCCCACCAAGGCGATCCGGGTTCGTTTCCCGGCGGGGTCGGTCATCGGATTTTCGCATGTGGGAATCGCGCCGGACGGTGCCATTGGTCAACGGGTTTTCTCTGGGATCTCCCGTTTCCCCCGCCCTCTCATTCCGGCGCTGCTCCATACACACCTCATGTCACCCCTCACCAGCGCTTAAGACCTCGATGTTAAGCGCTGACCAAAATCTCTCACTCACTCACGAAGTATGAACGAAAATTAATTTATTTCGTTTAATATAAACGAAAGGCTGATGTTCGAAAGTTCCGGCCAAGTTGATAATATATTTTAGAAATACAATATAGATTACGTACTTTGATGTTCCTTTTTCGAATAATCTATCAGTATTTATTAGTATATCATAATTTAAAAACCATATTTCAAATTAGAGTACGCGACATTAAAATTAAATGAACTTAAGATCAAATTAAATAAACGTGAAAAAAATTACAAACCATTCCTGTGTATAAAGCATGAAACAGCAATAATTAACTTCTTGCAGCGTTGGAAATCATAATGTTTATATATATTTCTTGTACGCGACAAATATCTATGTAATTTTTCAAAATTTCAATCTACAGCATACCTTTATCGAGTTTCCTGTAATGCTCTTACGAAATAAGAGTTTCCATTGACAATTATTTTTTCGTATCATGGCAGCAGAAAATTAAATTCTACTGTTGAAAAATAAACAAGTATGTCGCTGCAGTAAATGTTACCAGCCGCTTAGAAGTGACGAGCCTTACTCCAGTTAAATGATGTTTCTCAATTATGTTTCCAAAGTGTTGCTGTAGTAGGTATACGTGGCATGATTCTATACCTTATTAAGAGTTAGTGGACCGGACGTGCGAGCCGTGCTGTAGCGTGGTACGGAAAGTATTTTTTCTTGTGTAACTGTTAAAGTTGATTCCAATGCGTTTATCTACGAAAAGAAGACACTCTTCAAACCGTGTCCCTATGGTTTAAAAATGCCAAAAGGCTAATTAAAAACATGTTTACCAAGCTCCTCAGAAGTGCTACAAATTACTTTTCCACGTTCCTATAGTTGATAAAATATCAGCCGTAATCGGGAAACCAAATCATAGAACCTGCATTGGACTTTACCACAAATAAAAAGACCGAGGTTCCGGCGTCAGAGATTGTGCCTCAGAAGTTCGTAACACGAGAAAAAATTTTGTTTAAAACGTTGGCTAAAACTATTGTCTAGGATTGCTATTGTTGAATTTTCGCAAATTGGCTTCAAGAAAGCTACAGTTATAGATTAATGCTTTTAGTTTTGAATTATGTACCACACCCTAAGACACGAAACAGTTAAAAACAGCCAATCCCTGGCCATGAGGCACTGAAACCAACTGCTGCAGAAATCTTTTCCCCAAAAATTGGGGTCCCTACTCAATACCGATACCAGCGCTCAAGCGGTAGAATTTTTCCCTGTGACAAACTTTTAACACTGATCTTTCTAACCTGCCATAGAATTAGCCTTATCATCGCTTAGCGCTCCATAGCTAACGGTTCAGCGGGAACTTTGCATAGTAGTTCAGTGCTTGGCTCGTTGAGGCGATGCGGCGTTGTATACACGCTTCGAGGTCGCCCTTATGTCTCTCTCACTTCTGAGACTCTTTAAACACGGAGGTAGGAGACGCCCTTAATGCACTAGGCAACACATTTCAGTCGAGTGATTTCCCTCAAGCACAGGAGAAAGAAAGAAAGAAAAAACAAAATAAGTTTCTTTCCATTACAGCGCAAAGCGAGCATTTATCAGGTACAGTTTTATGTCCGAGACGGCCATTAGAAGTCGCTGTGCCGTGCGGCGACCTGTGTAATACTGTTTGTATAACATGCATTAGGCACAATCGCGCGGTTAAGTCGGCGTGAAATGGTTTTAGAAAGCGAGTGGCGTGACTATTGCTAGCAGCGTGAAGTTGATTTACATACGCGCGGAGGTAAAGTGACCGGCCCTTCTGTCTCTGTCTCTCTCTCTCTCTATCTCTCACAATCTCTCCATCTCTCTCCCTCGTTCTCTTCTCGACAACAGACGCACTGGCCTTTGTCGTCGCTACCATCTTCCGAATACCGAGCTATAATACAGCTGCACACAGTAAAGAAAATTCGTACTTTTAGAAGAAAAAACTTGTAAACTAATGTCAAAATATTTAGCTGTCTAGGTACTACAAACAACAATGTCTCAGCTCATTAAAGTGTTCTAAATTTTCAAAATATCTGTTGGGACTGCTGGGATGTATTTTAATGAGTAAAGTATTTGCTGCGGAACAAAATAACCCTCGACGACCTATTACATTTTAAAAATATTTTGTACTTTTACATAAAAGTTTCTTGTAAACCGGCTGTCAAAAAAATAATTGTTGCGGCATTTCAACAAATAATGTTCTAAAATGCGCAAAATGTATTTGTAAATGTAAAAATATATATTTGTAAATATACAGTTTTTATTTGTAAATACGCAAAAATATTTGTAAATATACAGACGTATTTAAAGTTCACATTACTTTTATAAAATTAATAAATTTACAAACATATGTATATATTTTTGGAAACTGGTTTTCAAAGAATTTTTTTGTGAACGTACTATATATATATATATGTGTGTGTGTGTGTGTGTGTGTGTGTGTTGGTGTGTGTGTGTGTTTGTGTGTCCGTGGCTTAAAGCAAAACAAACCAATGTCAGTACACCGTATGTGTGATAATTATATATATATATATATATATATATATATATATATATATATATATATATTTGTATGTGTGTGTATTACTCTGGACTCTTGTGTTTCCCACCTCTCTCATAAATAGATGTTCACTTTTTTCAGTAGCCCGTATCTGCACATCCGTTCTTTGCAGGCCTTGCTCCCCGTCTTTTCCCTTCCCCTGCGGCAGTTAGTTTATATTAGTCCAAAACATTAAAAATCTAATGATTTAATTCAAAGGATTTGTTAATTCCCTGTCACACTATCAAGTTTTCCCTTCCAGTCGTTTTAAATAAAGTTGGATGGTTGTGACGTCACGAAATTGTGGTCATATTTGTAGGAGAAAGTTTGTTGGGTTTCGTTTAAATCAAATATTAGTGAGTTGGGCGGGCTCTAAAAGTTATTGGTTGTTGGACGGTTCATCCAAATCACAATCACGGTTTTTGTAAAATTAAATTTCATAAGCTTCATTCCTGCACCATGTTGAGTCGTAACGAAAACGTAACTGTAGTAGTATTTTAAATACAGGCCTAATGAGTCTGTATATTTGTAATTAAAATAAATAAGTCTCCAAATAAAATGCATACTAAAATTATGTATTACAAAAATGTTTTTAAATATCCGAAATCCAGTTAATTTCACCAGAATAATAATTCAAAATATTGCAGAAATTTGTGCTTATTCTTATTTCTTAAAGCTTTCTTGCTAATCAATTTATTTTGCATCATTAAAGAAATGAATGCTTATAAATTGAAACAATTTGTACCATAATATCACATGTATTATAAAACTTAACCAAACATGTTTGTTAGGTATTACAAACTCCATCAAAATATGACAGCACGACATTTCTTCAAAAATATGTGGGGCTTAGATTTATAGTGGTGTGAGTCGGTTGAAACTGTTTTCTCGTATAAAATATCTGTAATCACACGCAAAGTGCAGTACATCCTTGCAATGCTCAAATGGTATCTGGAAATTCAGTAAAGAGGGAAACATTAGTTACAAGAAATTCGTTTCAAATATGTGTATAATACCTATGAATAAAAACAACACTACTATATATTTGTTACTAACACCATTATGCATCTCAGCCGTCATATTTGATAGTAGGTCTAATAGACGAACTTTATTTGACGGTCAAATTTGTATGACCACATTTCGTGAAACATTTGTTTCCAATTTTTTTTTTTTTTTTTTTTTTGCCAAATACAGATGGAGACGAAAATTTGACAGCGTGACAGGGCCTTTACGTTGGGAAAATGTA
This sequence comes from Medauroidea extradentata, assembly GCA_003012365.1. Lineage (NCBI taxonomy): Eukaryota > Metazoa > Arthropoda > Insecta > Phasmatodea > Phasmatidae > Medauroidea > Medauroidea extradentata. Next base: position 12,186 of record PNEQ01102804.1, read on the forward strand.
TTAAATATTAAAAAAAAGGCGCTGCTTCGTGGCTTGTGCCATACGCAGAAGGATGCGCGCGCAGTTCAAACCAGCCAATAGGAAGGGGTGAAACAGAGCCCATCGCCTCAAGAAACATCAGTGGATCCACACCCGCCCACCCTAGGCTAGGCGAGAAGAATAGAATCGTGAGATGCGAGAAAACAGGAGAAACCTGCCTCCCCTCCCCGCCTTCTTCTTCAACTATCCCTCCTCCTCTGGCCGAAGCGCGCCGAAGAGAAGACGAAATAAAAGAGCAGCAATGGTAAACCTCACATTAAATAGAAATTTTGCAGACTCATTCGTTTCTTGTTCAAGAATCCGGCCACACCTCGAACTCTTCGAAGCCTTTTCTTACTACTTGAAATGCACGAACCGGAATACAGTCCCAGACAAAACGGCAGATATTATGTTCCGCTAAGAAATTTTTCAGCTCTTTATTCAGGTACAGTGTTGGGCTCTGAACCTCATTAATAACTAAGAATCTAAGATATTAGGGCTTTATTGTGTCTCGTCGACAGCGAGGTCATAGAAGATGGTGACACATATTGACTCGGCAGAGACTGGATGAAGAATCGTCCATCGCCTTTATTAGGGGGTCGTCATTCGCCTGGAGCGGTTTTGGTAGTCCGTGGATATCAAAATCAGGATGACCGTAGCCGCGAATCGAACCTAGGTCCTCCTGCATGCGAGTCTAACTCGTTACGGTTGCGCCGACTCGCTGTTGAATTTTTTGTTTCCTGCAGTTGGTAAAATAATATTACTACCTTAAACTGTGAGATAAGTGCAGTCAGAAAACCTCTTCAAAATAAAAATAACAAAAAACATTCTTAAATATGATGTAGATTTTTCGTATAATTTGGCCACGGAATTGCTTTAATTCATATGTCAGAAACTAAGCAAAGAAATAGAATTACTGTGATTTCACACTTGATGGTTGTATTTTTTTTTGTTGGTTTCTTTTCTCAAACTAACACTTCGCTCATGAATGAACCCTCTCCAGTACCAAAGCTCTGATAAACTTAAAATACGTTTTCTTATAGTTTTATTTACTATTACAAAAGTTTCTTTCTGTTTGTTTACGTCGTGTCCTGACATGGATATTTTTTACTGGAAATCGGGAAAGTACTAATTTAGGTATGCAGGTAAATTACTGCTACATTCAACTGGTATTACTGTACCGCTATCTACAGTGGCTTCTAGACAAACATAACTGTACTCAAAATCAGAATTAATTCATGTCACAAAAACATAAATGTATATGTTGTAAATAGAAATAACGCATGACTGTACCGGAGTATTGTCCCTAACAGCACAGGTGGTGCTGGAAACGTTGCTACAACGTTACAATGTGCTAAGTTCGTCACAGACTATACAAACATGTTGCCTACATGTGCCAGAAACGTTACAGCTGCAACGTTGCAGAGGAAACCTAGCAGCACGTTGTCTGCACGTGCCAGAAACGTTACAGCTGCAACGTTGCAGAGGAAACCTAGCAGC
>PNEQ01102805.1:0-13704 GCA_003012365.1 Medauroidea extradentata
ATTGGCAGCGCGTCTATGCGAAGAGCCGTATCTCATTTGACTGAGCCAATTACAATAACGTTCATTCAACGCCACACGTCTGTGATTTGCCAGAAGAACCCCAAGGCTCGTGAGAGCTAAAATATCCAATCACTGACCACAAAGCAGAACTGCAGATGTGCACGTAAGACACCGAAACAAACTGTGGCAAAATTCTTTTAGCGAAAAACAGGGGTCCCTACATATGTGTGGTTCTGTAAGGGAAGCAGCAGACATCTCACTTGATCTTCCCTGCTGTATTTAATATTTCATTGTTGCTTCGAACTGTAAATACAAATCCGTTAAAATACACTGATTATTAGTGACTACAGATGTTAAAAAACATCAAATTATTTGTGGAATATTGTCAACAATTATTCACTGATAACTCTTCATAGTTAATACGAAATATGAGGCACCAGATGAAAATGCGGACAGTGAGTGCTAGAAGCAAGATTGTATGGAATTGTGATAGCACCAAGACTCCAGTGTGCGCTGGCGAAGATTCGCCTAAGATCAGACGAACGAGCAATAGTAATTAATAACAGTAGAATACAGAGTCAAGAAAGCAACGTGTAGTAGATTAATAGCGCACGGGGGAAAGTTGTCAAAGACATGGCATCTCACCCCAAGAGCAGACTTTTGATTGGTCAACTGTAGGCATCTGCTGAGCACTGAATAATGGCATTAAACGAGGTCTTAAGAAAGAGAAGCATCAAAATGCAAAGAACGGAAGAAACGGAAAAGACCACAACGTTTCTCAGTGTAATAATATCGGCATCCAGGTGAGAGGCGAGTATTCGTATGTACTGCGCAAACCACGGCTTCGCAATGTACACTAAGGGTGGCTATCAACGAGGAGATTGTTAAAATTATGCTTTATATAATGTTTATTTTCAAATATGAGAGTAGTCTACCCATGAGACGCGTAAGCATACTGAGCTCAATGAAAAATAGCAACATTTACGTAAGTAAATATTTTACTTAAGTTAAATATTAATAGTTCACTGATATATTGTGTTAATTGTATAAGTGAAGTTTTGTAAAAATAGGCAAAAGTGTCAAGTTCGTAGCCAGATTTTTTTTGGTGAAAGTTGTTGGATGAAGGGGTGAGCTTAAAATTTTAATTAATACGGCTAGAAAAAAAGTTGCATTGAAATAATGTTTCTGATGTTTCTAACAGTGATTAACTTTACGCATTATGAGCACAGTAATACTTGTTGTCTTGTTTGAGTATACTTCACTGGTTATAAACAGTTTTAAAGTTGCAACTGTCCGTATTACACAGGACCGAAGTAATAACGACCAAATTTGGTTAAATTTGTGTAGTCGGATTCGATTGGACTTCTCTTGTAAGGAGCTCAGTACGTTAACCACCCCTACACCGCACGCTTGTAGCAAGTCAGGTATTTTTTAACGTATTCTAAAATGTCCTATCAACTTGACTGTAGTTTCTATGTGAAAGAAAATATATTTTCTATTCAACTTGTGAAATAATACCACAACATTCAAGCAAAATTGCTGTATTTACAGCATAGCAAAGTGACGTAAACACCTTCTAGCCTCTCACGTGCTTAGGACAAATGTCAGGCTGTCCAGTCTTTCTCTGTTATCTGTTGTTGTGTTTTCACATAATTTCACACACAGAATTACTTCTATATGTTGTGAAACGTGTACAGTAAGTAAATATATGTTACGTTTATTGTACATTATAATGTAGCAACTTAACCGAGGCACAGGTGTTTGGGCGCCTTAGCTGAGACTGTGATAAGAAGCTGTCGTTTTGAACGTGGCGCGTCATAATACATCGGTGGTTGTATTTGTTGTCACATGTCTTACCCAAGTCACGCTCGTGTTATGACTGGCCCAAAACAGATCCCTAATCGACCTACAGCTTTTCAATGGCCGCGAAAGACTGCAATTTTCCATCACAACTCATCCCGAAGAAAAAAAAAAGTTATTCGGGACTCAGTGGCATTATCAGGAACACATCTTTTAAATCTTAATTTACTAACATCAAAGAATATATCACTGAATGTACGGCAAATGAATCTCAATTAATATGCAAATCCACAAAACAAATTCTGTTTATAAAAAAACCAGTTCTCAGTCACAATGACTATAACATTTTTCTTTTAAAATAAGCGCGATTCATTTTTATAACTATAGATGCACATTTTTAAGTGTCTGTTCATTTCGCAGATAAAAATATCAGGTAAAATTGTAGCAGTTCCACGTAAAAAAATATCATCCGTAGCAAGCTACAACAATGTTCACATACAAGGCACTAAGACCTCTTAAGACCAAACTTTTATTTATTTATTATTGCTTTTATTTTCTTACCTTAGAGATATAAAGAAGCGCATTACAATACAGTTATGTGCACTCAAACGATAGCATTTTTATAATACGTCTTAAAAGTAAAGTTTGCTGAAAACGTGAGCATATGTCACTGTAACGGTAATTAACTAAGCAATTAAATCTTATGTGTGGCAGTATTTAATGGCCATTGTCACTGTTTTCTTGGCTTCGTTTGTTTGAGCCACATCGTAATCTTCGACAATATCCCGCACGTCAGCGTGTACCCCAGCTTCTTCCAATAGTTACTCCAATACGCTAATACGAAGGAAGGCATTGTGATTGAGCGTGTCTCAAGGCAGAGCCTCATACAGTAAGTGTGCATCGTGCCGTATAGTGTTGAATAGAGACCATGACCTACCTCCGAAGAGAGCAAGATTTAGTATAAGGTCGCAGAACAATAAGCACTAATAGGGTAGGCTGCTGGGAAATGCTGTGCGACAGACGCGGCAGGGATAAAAATATTCCCACTTTAAGGGAATAGTAAGGTATGAGTATGACTCGACGCTCTGTTGTCAGAACACTAGGAAAGACGAATGACGGGAGAAATGGAACGCCATTGGCTTGTGGCCCCGACCAATGAGAGGAGGCGGTTACACTTCCAGGGGCAAATGACAGCGATACAAACAGAAAATATGTTTAATGGAGGACTTTGAAGTGAATGTTCTCTGCATACATTGCACAGTATAGTATACATGATATTGGAACCGGAGTGAGGTGTCATCTACCATGTATGAGGTCACACGCCGCCATCTTGTATTTGACATTTGGCCATCGCAATGGCCCTTTTACTCTCTATTTCCATAAATTCCCCCAAAATTTCCATTTTCACTAAACAGATTCCGTTTTATAAAAACTCTTTTTTTCTCTTAACTATGAAAACTACCTTTGTTAATTACTCGAAACCAGAATGGCCCCGTCTTCTCAGAACGGGCAGATTACGCAATTTCTCGTGCGTCACTGACTGAGGGCAGGTACTGATAATTACTATTATAAAATAAATCAATATAATGCATTTATTGATAAAATATTAGCTATCTAAGAATACATTACTTTTAATTTTAACATTTTATTTAAATACTAATAACGGTACTTGGTTATACCCACTCCTAACTTGGCTATATTGATCGATTTCAAATAAAACCAAACATATACATTTTAATAAATCCAAAAAAAAAATCAATTATAAAAAAAATTCCACTTTTTTAACTGCAATATATTCAAGTTATTTTCAGTGTCGATAACACACCTTCTCACTAAAATATCTGCACCCGATCGACTACCGATAAAATGAATCAATTATTTAAAATTAATAAAATATTTTTTAATACTTACATGCAAGTTTTTTCGATTACTATTAAACATGGCGGGCACCATCCGAACAGCAACACACCCACCAAAGACCTGAGCAGTCTTTTGCTTAACCATACTACTTTTATAGACCCCCTGCCATACTACCCCTTCTAACACCCAACCATCAATCCCCATCACCCCTCTCCCTTCCCATAGTACCATCCACCAACCATACCTCCACTACTACTCACTAATAACCTCACTATCTCCATTCCCACCATCTAACCACCTACTACACACCACACCCAGTCCCTTTACATCCCTCACCATCACAAACACTCCTCCCCGTACACACAACCCACCTGCCCCTCTATTCCCACCCCGCCACCAACCCCCATTTGCACTCAAACCTCGAACTCTGCCATGTACATATAAGTGGATATGACTTTCCCCCTTCAATAATATCAGTTACATATATGCAAGTACTCACACCTATGCAAAACTTTATCGTATATAATATTCAAGGTCAGCATTCGTACTGGATCAAGTTATGTAAGCTCTATACACAATTATTTTGTATTCTTTCTCTACTATTCTGCAAATTTTAACGAGAAATATATGATCAGGACTTAAGATTTTATTCACTCATAATTATTTTTACCTACCTATCGAACTCATGGAATAGTAAAATATTAACTCAATTAAAAAAAAATGTGTACCTATTTCTTCAACTCAATTTATTAATAATTTTCAAATTTTAATTCTACCTTCATGTACAGCTATGGACCGAACAAGTATCTAATCGTACCATCGTTCGTGACGTCAACAGCAGGGGACACGCGGTTTTTAAATTCATGTTGGAAAGTTTCATCAAGCTATAGAGATTATTTATGCCTCCTCTTCTGACATATGATGATAGACACCATATTAACTTTTGTAATAGTGGCTAGATCCAGCTTGTATAGTTGTACTTGTGTGTTTCTAAGAACAATATTATCAATATTTAATTGTTATATCTCAATTTCATATAAATTTTAAGAATTCCAAGTCACCTCACGACCTTATCATATTTATCAATCTGGAAACTATTCTTCAGGATTCTACACAGGACACTATCCTAGTGAATATTATCGGGATATTATTCAGGATACCTTCGTTCATGATATTATTCATGATACTTTGAATCAGGATACTATATGGCTATCACTCAGGATACTATTCAGGGTACCTTCGTTCAGAATACTACTCATAATACCTTAATCCTGGATTATATTTGGATACCATTCAGGACATTTTTCAGGATGCTATTCAGAATGCAATTTGTCTGAATCTCTTCCATCTGTATACTTCTCATTAGGATTCTAACCATCCCTGATACTAACCATTTATGGTGTTACTGTATGTGCATACGTTTTGTAGTGCACGGAGAAAGAGAGAGAGAGAGAGAGAGAAAGAGAAAGAGGTAGCCAACCACGTTTACAAAATATACGGTTATCTGTGATATTTGCAAGGTATGCTACAAAATCAACATACACTTAATTTATATATTTAAATAGGTCATAAATAATTAAAATGCCGAAGTTTTATGTTTAGAGTAACCTTTTTCCTTCTTTTCTTACACATTTTACTGTATTTTTATGTAAGTGGGAACAATAATTTTTAGGATCCCCCATAAGTTCAACAGTTTGCGTAAGTTCCCGAGTTCATCAGGGTCTTCAGAAAACTCGTAACCAGCATGTTGGTCTTCGTTCATCTTCATATTTACCATCACTGCCTCTTCACTGGGGAGATCTGAGAGAGTGTCTAGCTAATAATCTTCATCAGCGCAGTATTCGTCGCCTCTATATACAGCGATTACTTAATAAAATTGTATAATCTTCATATACTTGCTGTCTTATACAGGATCAACATTATCAAGTTTACATTAATTATGAGTTTAATTTACAATGTCTTGCTTCACAGCTGCATTACTGTGAAGTTTATCAATTTTACGCGAGAGTTGAGTAAGTTTACACTTTGTAAGAAGTGACTCTGTTGCACGCTGTATATCACTTGCTCAGTCTGTGGATCCCATTTGCCCCTTGTCTTCTGTGAACATAGTAATACACATTGGAGTGCATGTTAAATAATTTATTATTGTCCCAGCTCACGCAAATCTCGTGAATATAAAGTCTAATTAGATGTAGTAGTACATAGAGGTAAAGTTGACATTTAAGCAGACCGTGGTACTTACCCAGGCTGGTCTTGACATATATTTTCAAATTTTAGTAACCACAAGTAGTGTACTATAACTCCCTGCGTAATAGTCTCTTCTTAAATCCAAACCTCTCATGTCGTTAGGCATTACAATCAAAAGTGAAGTCCTTGTTACAGTATCAGCACTGACGGAGTCTTCGTTCCAATTTCTATTTAATCATTTGCAATTATCCATCTAATGTCTACACATTGAGGAAATGTATACCTCTAAATCCAAAATCAACTTCTCAAAATACTACATGCAATATTAGTCTGAAAAATTTTTAACGAATATATAAATTACAATATATAAAACTCATCAGAGAGAGGATCTTATAATTTAGGTATTTGATACCATCACTTTCATTAATGTAATTAAGAAAATTCATGATAAATGATGAGAGGATACATTAATTTTTAATGCATCTGGACTACTATCTCTATATATAAAAATGAAAGCTGACAGACTGACTGACATATCAAACTGCAGCCCAAACCACTGGACCTAGAATCGTGAAATTTTTTTGTGGGGGTTCCCTTCAGGTCGTAGGCGAGCACTAAGAAGGGATTTTTGGAAATTCGACCTCTAAGGGGGTGAAAAGGGGTGAAATGTGTTTATGAAGAAACGTCGATAAAGCTCAAACCTGACGGCCTATCATCGTGATTTTTACTTTAATAGGACACTCGTGAAAATGCATATTAGCCAATTTAAGAATTTTTCGAAATTCAACATTTAAGGGGCTGAAAAGACCTTAAATGTGTTTCCAATCAACTATCGATATCTATCGAACCCTTCGGGAAAGAGAGTTGATATTCACTTAAAAATATTGCTCACGTAAATGCCCTCCAGGCAGTAAAAAGGGGCAGAATGTGTTTTTAATGGATCGTCTATATCTTTGAAACACAATTGGCTATCGTCGTGATTTTAACTTTAATTGGTTACTTTTACAAATGTCTATGACAGGACTCAAAGACGTTTCGAAATTCTTTATTTAAAGAGGTGAAAATCCGTGAAATGTGTTTTCGCTTATCCTTCCATATCTATCAAATCAATCGAGATATCGAGGTGCTCTTCGCATTAAATTGGTGCTTTTGTAAATATCCCAAGTACCATTTAAAATATATTTTCTGAATTCGGCCCTAAAGTGGTTAAAAAGGGGGTAATATGAGTTTTCGACTCGCATTCGATATATATCGGTCCCATAGTTTTTTTATATATCGACGTGAATTTTGTTTAGGATTGAAGCTTACTCAAATTCCTAAAAAAGCAATTTCAGGAATTTTCGACATTCACCACCTAAGGACGTGAAAAGGGGTGAAAAGTGGTGAAAAGCGTTTTCAATTAATCGTCGATATATCTTGAACCCAGCGGGCTAATGTTGTGTTTTTATGTCCACGAGGTACCAATAAAGTATTCTAAAAAATGATTCAAGGGTTTTTCGAAATTTACTCTCTTAAGTGGTAAAAAGACCTTGAACGTGTTTTAGATAAATCCTCGGTATCTATGGACCCCGTGGAGATATACAATTAATTTTTGCTTCAGGATGATGATTACAGAAATTATCGCAAAATGGTTTTCAGATTTTTCGAAATTCGATTTCTCAATACTGTGCAGGGGTGATTTTTTTTTTTAGAGAATGATTGATTTTGATTCGACTGAATGGGCTAGCGATGTGATTTACACTTCAGTTGGATACTTATACAAATGTCTAAGACGTAAATTTAAAATATTTCGAAATTCGACACCCAAAAGGGTGAAAAAGCACAAAATTTGTTTCCCATCAACCCACGATATCTATCTAACCAGTAGCGATATTGAGGTGGTGTTCGCGTCAGAGTGATGCTTACGTAAATATTAAAATAATAAGTATGTAATTTTTTTCTTTATAAGAAACGTGATTATTAAGAATATAAGTTGGTCAATACTCAAGGCAGACGATCCGAAAAGCAGGAACGAGCAGCGAGAAACAACCTATACAGGAGTTTCACTCTACAGTAACCTATAGAGACGTGGTGTTGTACAACCTCTATGAGCCCAGGACACAGATATATATATATATTTTTTTTTTAATAAATTTTATTTTCATGAATTATTTCGACGTTACGTGACGCAGTTGTTTGTTACTCAGGTCTAAATTCCGGGAGTTTCTGGGCTCGAATTTCGTTAAAAGCAGCGTGCGAACGTTCAATTCTGACACACAAAAACTACAAGGCAGATCGAATTAGTGCAATTTACATGTAGTCTTTAAAAGGGGTAAAATTGCAGTTCGCTTTCCACTTAGGTTCCTCTACAATATCAGCTGACATATCGTCGGTATGCTGCCAAAAGTGATTAAGTCATAAATGCTATTTCGTTTAAAAACAGTATTAAAGTGTAGATATTAACAAATATGTGGTATGTTACTATACTGTGACAAAACAGTACGAAACGACGAATAGACTTAAACTTGGGCAATTGTTCGTGAACAACATATACATATTCCTAGCATTTTTATAATTTTATCTCATTTTGACTTTGTCTCTTTTGGCAGTAAACCGACGATATATCATCTCACTAATCTCAGGTTTGGGGCACCAAATACGTTTCCGCGAAACCTTTACCCACGGAAACTTTGTAATGTCAATAAAGTTAAAGTGAATATTTTGAAAATATATAATTGTGGGCACCGTCACCAATGGTTGTGTACAGGGTAAACAGATGTTTCTCATTCGATTAACCTCTTACCTTAGGTGTCTGTAACTACACCACAACGTCAAATAGGCAGGGCTATAAATAAGGCCAAGGCGAAGTCGCTGTTGGTGGCAGGGACAAACTTAAGACTGCTTTTCGCATGGACAGCTATAGCTACTTATCCTGCTGCAGAATTAGTTCAACTAGCCGCTTGGACATTCTAACACTTGATGACTGAAGTACCAATCTTGTGTACAAATAGGTTTTTAAATTAAAGTAAATATTATCAGTTACGAATAATACTCGCGAGCAAAGCCGCGGGGGACTGCTAGTATACCTATAAATATGCTCAAGGTATGTCCGAAGAAAGGGATTGATATGTTTTTTTTTTCTATAATACATAGGAAAAAAATATTTACAACACTTCCATTCATACTAACATTTTTGTTTTACATTCCTACCATCTAAATTACACTATTGAAGTGGCATACAAACAAAATATTTAAAACCAGATATGTCTTGTAAGCAATGCTGACAACATAAATACGTTTTACATGCCTGCAACGACCACACACTCGAGTAAACAGTCTGCCTTACTACTTGCTGACCTTTCCCGATGAGTGAGAGTCATTTCTTTTACATTTGTTGGCATTCACATTCACGTTTACGTTGCGGAGTGAATGTTCTATTTCAGAGAATTCAGTGATAATTGTCATACCTAACAATGTGTTACAGCTACCTCGATGAAACCCGTGTCGCGTATCTCTAGTTGCACACTAGTAGTGAAGTGAAACACTAAACATCGAGCTCTTTTGCACTAGTGAAGGGTGACATGAAGTGAGTATGGAGAAGCATCCGAATGAAGGAGAGAGTGTAACGGGAGAACCTCGAGAAAACCCGCCGACTAACGGCAACCGGCACGAGTCCGACCTGCGACAATCTGGGACCGACCCAGCCGGGAGTCATACTCGACCCGCCTAGCACACTAGATCCTGTGAGAACGTTGCTGTTAACAGCCTGGGTGATACGTCTTTATGATAACCTAATCATCTTAGTCACTGTAAAATACGAGAAAACATCGTTGGGCTACATAAAGTCATCCTTCATTAGTGTAAAAGGAAAGTTTTTTTTATTGGTTGAGTTGCCTTGCGACCTGCCATACATCTTCCACAGTGATCTGTGCTCAGTAGTTCTGCTATAACACATATCTCAAACACATCATGTGTAGTCCTTCATCGTGCAATACGCATGTTAGTAGAAAATCTACATTGACTTAGGAACAGATATATGCGTACAACGATATCTTCATTGTAGGAGAGAGACGAAAGTTGTTTCCCAAGTAAAAAATATTTCTTTCACAACATCAGACGCTTATAACTATGGATTATGAAGGAAACACATCCAATATAGGACTTGAGATGCATGAAATCTGTTACATCGAGGTATTTATCATAAAGTGACGGATACACGAGTTACACTGTAAGCGCAATGATAACGTGAAAGTACTTTGCTGCATAGACTAGTAATACAACACTTAGCGATCGTGGAAATTGTCTTCTAGTGCTATGCTTAAGTAAGGATTAGTGAAATGTTAAAGAAGCAGGTAAAATTTAAAAAAATTAAAAAAAAAAATTGTTGCATCTGGTATGTTGAGTGGTTCATGTTCAGTTCATTGAAAACACAATTTGGTAAAAGTGTGAGTAAAAAAATTAAAAGACTTCGTTTTTGTAAAATAAAAAGTGTTTCCTGTTACGAACGTGTAAATTAATGTTATCGTACTATTAACCGTTTCATTTTGAAGAAGGCTTCTCTGGGGCAATAAATATCTCATTTTATTCGAAGGTTCTCAGAATAAGCGACCAAAACCCTGTTTCCAATACGTCGAATAAATTTTTTCCTTGTTCCTGTTTTATTTCTGGTTTTTTTTTTTTTTGTGTGACCCTGAGCCAAGATAGGACGGCGTGGTGCAGGATATACGCCAGTCTTGTTCTCAACAAATAGTATTCGCGACATACTGCCTCAAGGTCAGAAGTAGATAAAAGAGCGGCCACTATAACCAGCCAGCTTGGTTGAGTGTCTTATAACAAAGTTCTACACTGAGGTTGTTCATATCGTTCTCGAGGAGTAATAAAGTTTAAGAAGAGTGCGACATGAACGTTCCTCACACATTGTCCGTCAAGAAAGCTCGTCCTATACTGTATCATCTTTCTCGTGAAGGAATTGCCGCCGATATAAATAAACGACACCGTATAAATTGCCTGTGGTGTTGGTGTTATGCTCCATTTTAAGTGATGCACTTACAAAATATCTACATATGAATTGTTTATTTTGATAAATGTGTCACGTCCGTGAAAATACATATTACAAGCGAGTCAAATATAATTGTGTACCTAAGTGTGTTACGACACAAGCCATTACCAATTGAAAACACGAAATACAAATTTGTAATATTTAAATTCCGAAAGTCAAGTTTTTTGTTACGTATTGGCAACTTTGGCTTTCAGAAATGAGCACGGAGGTATTTTGTATGTAATTTAATTCAGATAGGTTAATTGCCGTAAACGTATGCCATTGCAAGTGAATGTTAATGAACCGCAGATAACACACACAAAAATAATATTTCTACAAACAAAATAAAATCCAGCACTAGATATTGTCAACATCTAAGTAAAATACACACAATTACGGCGAGAAAAACCTACAACGTTTAAAATGTCATAGCCAGGTATTGTTAAATATTTGTATAGTTTTATTTAAATACAGTATAAAAATCTTGTAAAATGTAGTACCTCAGTTTCTGTCTCACAAACTTATTTCAACGTGCCATTTTGATTATTTTAATGCATTCTTGTCCAAAGACACTGTTTTTATATTCAAGTAAACAGTAATGAGGTTATGCCTTGATACATCTATTGAATTCACATTTACTTAAGCGAATACAGACGAATTTTGCATTCCAGCTACTGTTTACAAAATATAAATAGCAAAAAATATAAATTTTAAATAGTTTTAAAATAAACATTTCTAAATAAATAGGTAGTAAAACAACAAATGTAAAAAATTAAAATGTTCGAATGTTCTATAAATTCTGTAATCATGAACATGAACACTGTTTTTGCTCAAGTGAAATGTTATGTTCTTAGTAGTCGTTCATGAACTTATAATCAAAATTATGTTTATTAACATGATTTTGCGAATACGCAGTATTCAGTTCATGTCACATTCATTTGGCAGAAAACGTGAAAACTCTTGACAATTCGTTAACATGTGAACGTAACATTTATACCTTAGACATAATACTAAATAAAAGTAAAAATTAAGTGGATATTCTGAGATTAGTTTAACCATTTCGAGCAGCTGGACGTTTTGCATATTCAAAATTGTTGTGGATTTTGTTAGAAATTCTGAAGATAACTTGATAGTTGTACTAGTAAAACTTATAAGAATAAAATTGTTTCACGTTAACTTGTATGAAAATTTTTTACAACAATAGGGAACTATTAAGCGCAATACTCATGGAAAACATTTCGCAAGTGGTTACTATTGTTAATAAAATTTCCGTTTCAGAATTCACATTATTATTAAATGGTGTTAGTTTCGATTTATGATTTCATGGCATGATATGCATAAGTACTGACGTAATTTTTTTGGCAATGTTTAACAACATTTTGTTATTTCTTTAAACTTTTTCTGTGTAATTATTGTAAATTTATTAACTTAAATACTTTTACAGCGCTTTAAAAATTCATTGAAACTGCGCAGTTGTTCGACAATTGCCCCCAAGTGAATTTCACAGTTTATTTTAACAGCTGCGTGTTGAACGATGTCAGTTAATTGCTTCCAAACTGAGCGACTTTTTCAGTTTTTGAATTCAACTGCACAGCGTGTAACAATGGTAGTTCATGTAGTTCAGTATCTTACCGGCCGGTATTGTATTGTATGAAAATTACATACAAGCGTAAAAAAGTTAAAAAAATATGCATTCGAAGCGTACATTATTTTTTCTCGCTAGATTTGATTTCTGTCCCACTGTGTAGCACCGCGCTTATAAATTATTGGCGTATCTTACAATAAGCAATTATAGACTAATATTTTAATTATAATTCAACAGTGTACTGTATATGGAGGGTAGCCGAGAGCATGTCATCACACCCAAGAGTTGACACACTTCTAAGCTGGGATCCTGTAAACGCCTGCTGACACTAAATGAGGCCATACAGGGAAACGGAATGCAAACCTGGATTTCACGAGGAAACTGACCAATCAAAGGCCACAAAAACAACATGGCGGCAATAGAGAACTATTCAGCTGGGGTTTGAGTCTGGACCACTGCGTTGGAAGACGAGTGATCTCACCACCATATAGTTCCCATTTTAATGTGAAACGTGTCGTGATTCGCATTACATGTTCCAAGTTCACTTGGAAGAGCGTGTGTTTGTGGATGTTTGTATATGTACGGTTTAAGTATTTGCTGCTGTATCAAATAAACTGCGGTGTTTGGAAAAACAATGTAAAGGGTATAAAGCCGTTTGAATAATTTAATATGAAATCGTTAGCGGGAGTAACTAAGAATCTTTTTGCCAGTATAGCACATAAAAGGGGGAGGGGATATGACATAGCAAGGACGAAATGCTATCGGTCTTAGATATCCCGCTACCAAACCAAGCTCTGGTTATTTGGACGTCTGGATACGCTTCTCCAATAAGCTCTACCAGCCCATTGGAACAAACAACCTCCTCGTGGTACTTCTACCAGTCCATGGGAACACACAATATCCTCGTGGTACCTCTACTAGTCTATGGGAACTCACTACAGTACCCCCTCGTGGTACTTCTACCAGTCCATGGGAACACACTACCTCCTCATGGTACCTTTACCAGTCCATGGGACACACTACCTCCTAGTGGTACTTCTTCCAGTCCATGGGAACACACAATATCTTCGTGGTACCTCTACTAGTCTATGGGAACTCACTACCTCCTCGTGGTACTTCTACCAGTCCATGGGAACACACTACCGCCTCATGGTAATTTTACCAGTCCATGGGACATACTACCTCCTCGTGGTACTTCTACCAGTCCATGGGAACACACTACCTCCTCATGGTACCTTTACCAGTCCATGGGACA